>JAOTOM010002641.1:0-67500 GCA_034440615.1 Ashinkailepas kermadecensis
CGGAATTGTCCTTTTCGTGCCTGCATCTGTTGCCAGGCTGATGTGCGATGTTTGCTAATTGCCTGGGTCACTAACAATTGGGATGAAGCTAGTTTTATTCGGGGTAGTTGTTTTCATTGGCTTATTAATTTTAAACCTGGCCCATACTGCAAAAAACTGGCTGCATATATACTAAGACATTTGTAGCACATTGATTACGACACTAATGCCCCATCCAATTTCATTCATGTGCCAGTTTTCATTGCTGTTTTATAGTTGACTTAAGTATTTTCCATAGTGGAGTATTTGTGATTGTGTTTTGAAATTGGTAACAGACAACACGTTTCTTGACAGAACATGACAACTTCGTGTTTTGGATGGAAGCTGCCTCTAAGTTCCTGTGGGACTCACCTTGATGCTTCATTGACTAAGTGGACTAACTGAAGTTATCAGCAGCTTTTCACTTCATTTCCCAATGGCCATGACAGTCATGGAGTAGGTGAAATGTGCAGTTGTATTTCCTATCCGCATTTCGAACTGATTTGCTGCAGTCTTCCTGTCACACAATCTTCTGTTAACCACTGTTTGAAGGAATGTTTGTTTGATCCAGTTGCGTCTTAAGTGAACAAAATTACTGGGTTCAATAACTTTGTAATGGAAGAAAATTCATTTACTGGCCTGACCATGACCTGAATATGCAATGTATCACCTTCATTTCACTACAAGCATTCCCCATTAGTCATATAATTTTTTTCCTGAAATGTGGCAATTTACTTCAATTTATCTTGACACCCACGTTCTAAGTGACGTGATGCGTTTCCACGTCCTGAACGTTTATCGGGCTCGGAAATCTCTGCTATCTTCCTGCATGTCCGTTATCTATTGAGGTTCTCCGCTGATGGTGGCCCATTCCTGTCCTTGTGTCTCACACACCTATGTAAACACTACATGGCAGACATTGTAGTTTGTCCTAACCATTGCGCTAGAGTTTTGAACACACGATTGCTATCAGATCCGTCGTGGCTCGGTGTGCACACGGCGGAGCTACCCCGAATACTTCGGCTAGGTGAACAGAGGACTGCTCCGCCCATGCGAGATGAGGTCGTGCCCTTGGACGTGCAACCAGTCCGGGAGATATGTTTAAAGAAGTATCATGCCCGTGAACTTAGCAGATAACCGCCTGCTCGACGGTGATCTGTTCATGTCCTGACTACGGGTGATGTGTTCATGTCCTGACTACGGGTGATATGTTCATGTCCTGACTATGGGTGATGTGTTCATGTCCTGACTATGGGTGATGTGTTCATGTCCTGACTATGGGTGATGTGTTCATGTCCTGACTATGGGTGATGTGTTCATGTCCTGACTATGGGTGATGTGTTCATGTCCTGACTATGGGTGATGTGTTCATGTCCTGACTATGGGTGATGTGTTCATGTCCTGACTATGGGTGATATGTTCATGTCCTAACTATGGGTGATATGTTCATGTCCTGACTATGGGTGATATGTTCATGTCCTGACTATGGGTGATATGTTCATGATATGTTCATGTCCTGACTTCTGGTGATATGTTCATGTCCTGACTGTGGGTGATGTGTTCATGTCCTGACTGTGGGTGATATGTTCATGTCCTGACTATGGGTGATATGTTCATGTCCTGACTATGGGTGATATGTTCATGTCGTGGCGGCAGGCGCGGCATGGTGATGTGTAAGCCCGGCTCCATGAAGGCGTACGACAACGTGAAGTCCCAGGTGTACGTGCTGAAGAAGGACGAGGGCGGCCGCACCAAGCCCTTGACCTCCTTCATCCAGCTGCAGATGTTCAGCAAGACGTGGGACTGTGCTGCGCAGGTAAGTTGGCGACGGTTGCGTCGGGTTGGTGCCTCGTCACGGTGCCGGTCTTCTGGATAGGGAGCGTGCTTCCCGTGAGTACATCTGTGTTGGCGACTGGTTGGTGCCTCGTCACGGTGCCGGTCTTCTGGATAGGGAGTGTGCTTCTCGTGAGTACATCTGTGCTGGCGACTGGTTGGTGCCTCGTCACGGTGCCGGTCTTCTGGATAGGGAGTGTGCTTCTCGTGAGTACATCGGTGCGGGCGACTGGTTGGTGCCTCGTCACGGTGCCGGTCTTCTGGATAGGGAGCGTGCTTCCCATGAGTACATCTGTGCTGGCGACTGGTTGGTGCCTCGTCACGGTGCCGGTCTTCTGGATAGAATGGGAGTGTGCTTCTCGTGAGTACATCGGTGCGGGCGCCGGCCGTGGCCGCGTCGCTGAACATGGGGATTCACTCACACGGGAGGCTTCCCCGTGACAGACTTGTGCTTCAAATCGATTTTGTGTAAATTAGGACGTGTATTTACTTCCGGCGGGGCTGACAGCAGTCGTATGGCGAAACCAGGCTTTATGATGGTTATAAGTCGAAGTTGAAGCCTCCGGCTGTGGATTATACGAAGCCGAAACCGAGTCCATGGCTGTGGGCCCACGAAACTGAAGCCGAATCAATGCATTTGGAATGTGCGAGCTGAACCCGAAGCCAAAGCCAAATGATTCTGGCCACCCGAAGCAAAAAAAAAAGAAGAAAAGATAACTCAAAGCAGGCACAACTCGAACGGGTGGAGGCTTGTTTTCGGCCTTCCATGCTGAATGCGAGGAGTGAAGAGTCGAGATGTTAGTTGCGTGTGTGCTGGTTTGCACGTGACACGTAAGGAAGTTTGGGGAATGGGGTTGCCCATTGCCATTGCCTTCATATGGGCGGCGACAAGTTTGCCAGAAAATGACATCCGCAGCATACTGATACTGTTGCTGCGTATCAGTTACGGTTCGATATTGATTACAGTCAATAACAGTATCAGCAGACTGATACTGTTATTGACTGATCTTGTTACAAATACTATTTATATGCAAACACCGTGCCACATGAAAGGCACGTGTTTCGCAGAGCGATCAGGCCCACTTTTATGCTGGTGATACGAGATGCTAGCGCGTGACGCACCAATGGGTGCAAAGTGACGTCAATTGACAATTGGATTCGTAGGCTTAGCATTGGAAATTGATCATCGCTGCGCAGAAATCCAGTCTCAAAAATTGTCTGAACTTGAGTGCCACGCGAGAACCATCGGTCCGATCGACATGACCGTGTGTTTGCACGGTGTTTTATCTCTGGCTTTTAAGTGCACGCGCCATGGTGTAACAGCACCATGTACTGCCGGTCGGACAGGCCCCGGGTCTCAACGTTGTCCCCACGTATAATCCATGAAAGAATCAGGGTGCAAAATGGCCGACGTAGTCCACGTGCCCTGAAACACAAATGCACCACTTCCAGGAAAGAATAACTCGGTGATGATGTCGAGTTGTCGTGACAACTTCGCTCGGCTGTACTTGCTCTAGTTTATGTATTACACAGAGGATCCTCAGAGGACGAGTGGTCTAGGGGTAAGATGCTCGTCTCACAATCGAAAGGTTGTGGGTTCGAGTCTCACCTGTCGCTACTCTTCGCCCGCGACCAATCGGCGTGAGAGATTGGCGACGCTACATGACTCAACGGTCGACGTGTCGTAAAGCCAATAACCAACCAACCAACCACAGAGGATCCTCCAAGCCATGCCCAAGATGCTGGTCAATGACAAAGGTGTGTATGTCCGAAACTTATAATTTTGCCCTCCTCGGATATCCCAACGACCATCTTGGATATCGCCATACAAGTTGCCGGGAGATGGAGAGATGGCTGCTGTGATGCCACTAGTATCTTCGGACTTTTTCGCGAGTGCCGTATTTTTGTTACAGTCCGCGGTGACAAGTGCATCAGTCAGCAGTGGCTGCGTTGACATCTGTGAAATGTCGGCAATCTAAATTGTTAGTTAATTGTTGTTGTTAGCTAATTGTAGTTAAATATATCTTGTTAGGTTCTGCTTCACAATACTCCATGGCTGTAGGTTCTTCAGCGACTCACCGTTATGGTCCTTACGGTCCAGTAACGCCTCGGCCCATCCCTTTTCTTATTGGCCTCGTAGGTTAGCACGTGCTGGACGACGGGGTCCCGAAGACGCGGGTCTTTCCAGTGTAATCTATTTCTGAACATCTTAAGGTGTGATTGGCGATGGGGCAGGGTAAGCCTGAAAAAAATGAGTTGAAGAAGAGGGAGAAAGAAAGTGAAGAAGATAGAAAGGAAGAGAAGAGAAAAACTGAGGAGAGGTGAAAAAATGCATGCATGATTATGGATGTTTACGGTACAAGAGCATGCGAATCGTAATAGCGCGAATCTAAAGCCAGGCCCTAGAATGAATAGAATAGACACCGTGACCGAATAGCACGGTAGCTCGATAGTTCGGCCGTTTGAATCACGATCGTAAGATCGTGGGTTCCAATCCTGTACCGGCAGGATTACTGAATTCGCCCACAACCGATCGACGTGAGAGGTTTAACGCTAGATTAGTCTAGTGCGCGAGAAAACCCTAGATTCTTCTTGATTGAAGCCGAAGAAAAACTACAAAATAACACCAAGCATAAGCCAATAATTTGAATTAGGCGCAGCTGAAGTATGCAGTATCTGAAAAGACGGCTTCGTGAAGCCAGAGCCGGCTTATTCCCAATGCCTGATTGGCTGCCCCTCGATGAACTCATCTGTCTTCGTCCGGCTCTATGTTGCCAATTTATGTCATCCCATCAAGATGCCCATTTTCTCCACTGAAATTGGAGTCGCCTGAACCATCCTCAGTCGGTATTATCTCAAGCTCGGCAATATACCCACGCTATATGACCTAGCGGTTGAATGCGTCGTAAAAGAACCCAAGGTTCGAAGGCAATATACCCACTGAACTTTGTCATCGTGTCATTGTAGATGTTTGAAAATCACCAATTTCGTGTTTCAGCTGCAACATGTGCAATACCGCCCTTCTTGACCCATGTAGTTGCATGAGCACAGAGAGCACCTTCCTATATGGACGCTATGCAGCCCCCGATGTTGATGTACCCTAAAGTTCAAAGATTGGACTAACCTTTGAGCTTTGACCGAGGTGGAAACAAAGTGATTGCAGAGCAATCGTACGCCGTTCGTGTTTTATAGCAATCTAGCATGCTGTGAAGTCAGTAGGCATGCTTGAGCATATCAGTGTGGTGTTCAGGCTGCTGAGATGTCTAGCCGACGGCACAGGAAGGCTGGGTGGGTGGCGACCGATAGGTCTCGAGTGCTCCGTGTCCGAGTGACTGCGTATAGTGGCTGGTGCATCAACCTTATCCTGTCGGTCGGCCGCCAGGTGGGGGTAAGTGACAAGGAGATGGCGCCTCTATTAGCTGGTGCACCAACGGTAACCTGTCGATCTGTCGCCAGGTGGAGGTACAGGACAAGGAGATGGCAATGCCGGGCGAGGACGCGTCGCTGGTGCTTCGCATGCTCCGGCCCATGGTCATGGAGAAGGGTCAGCGGTTCACGCTACGCGACGGCACCACCACCATCGGCACTGGTATCATCACCGAGTTGATGACCAACCTGACGTCCGCAGAGCACCAGATGCTTGGGGAGGGCAAGAAGAAGCGCGCCAAGCGGCTCGGCCTGCCGTTGCAGTAGTGGTAGAGCGCGCGAGTGGCTAGTGCGTGGTGAGTGCGAGCGTTGCTATTGTTTTGTGGATCTGTGGTACCGACGCGCCGGACAGTGACATGCTCCGCGCGATACGTGGCTCTGTAGCGGTGTGGAATGCGAGTAAAACGTGTACGGGAGTATGTCGAACAAGGCGAAGGTCCCGTTTGTGGTGGGCAAAGGCAGTCTTATGTCACTCCATTGGCACGAGGGCCTGGAGGACAGCGTACGAGTGGCGTCACGTGCGTGCGCGCGGTGCTGTTCCCAAGCGGTGTTGGAGCTGCGTGTGGCATGCCGCGGCAGAGCGGTGGTGGCCGGGTCAGGGCCTTGAGGCGAGCGTCCTGCGGTCCGGCTCGGCTCGCTGCCCCGCATCTTGAAGGAAGTGAGTGTGTGGCCATCAGTGTTTTGTGTATGACCATTGCCAGCCTTTGTCGTTCGATGCGGGCGAATATACTTGGAATCGACTCCGTTATGTCGGTGAAGTCATGTTGCATTCCCCATGACCGTAGGTCGCATCCAACGAGTGTTCATAAACAGAACTAAAAGTAACTGTATGCTCAAAACTATTTCAAAGTAATCATCTAAAGGTTAAAAACCATAAATTGAGTATATTTCGCTCCATGGGCTCCTTCAGTTCAAGTACGTACCCACTTATCAAACGCGATATCAAAACGAACTCGCAATAATTGCATATGCATGTGATGTACCCTAGATCTGGGGCTCCTGGCTGACCTGCTGAACGAAGGCCTTCAAGCCTGCTGTGGATTGGCCTTTCATCTTCTTGGTTTTTTGTGGTGCGGTAAAATAATTTTAACACTCGTAGCACGCAAGCATCAGTTAAACTGCATGTGGTCTACTATATATTAAACCATAGGTGATCTAATTATTTCTACGCAGAACAATTAAATCACCTTCAATGGTTTTCAGGGTGTCTGAGCAGGGGCCGGGAGGGGTCCCTTGGGCTGACGTGAAGGGCCCTCTGACCAACGAAATGAGTTCCGTGTTCCGTCCATCTTTGAGGCCTCCATTGTGATTTCCAAGCACCCCAGCACGACTTTGTGGCCCCCAAGCGTGATTATCAGGGGCCCATGTGCGAACTTTTCAGGTTCCCAGCGTGATTTTCAGGTCCCGGCGCGACTTGTGGGGTTCCAGCGGTACTTTCAAGGGCCCCGGTCCCACTTTTTCTGAGCCTCCAGCGTCATTTTTATGTGACCTGGTGCGATTTGGTTAGTTAGTTATTGGAGTTTAGGGGCGCATCGACCGCATCGGTCACGCAGCGCCCATAACATCGTCAGTGAAACAGTGAAATGCAAGCAACATCATCAGTGAATCACTTGGAGCGATTTTTAGGTGCCTTAGTTAGATTTTTGGGGCCCCAGTGTCATTTCCAAAGGTTCCTGCGCCACTTGTGCCCCAATGTGATTTTAGGGGCCCAACGTGATTTTTATTAAGCCTGGCGCAATTTTCCAAAATCCGGCGAGATTCTTGGGGAACCTACAACCTCTCAGGGGGACGGTAACTGCTCCCAATGGTCCCTCGGTATGCCACTGGTTCAGACAGTTTATTAGGGAGGGCATTCACAAGGCTGGGGACCACAATGTTGCCTGTTCAACACCTTCAAACTACCTCAGAATGAGACGTAAGCGTGGAATGAAGCTGGAATGGAGTGAATAAGGTGTGGACAAAATGCAAGATTTGAGGACATGGGACGGACTAGCCACATGCTTGACCAGCCATGTCCTACAGCATCCTGAAAATGATTTTTTCCTTTTCTTTCTTAAGCGGCGTCACCCCGGTCCAAGGCGAAACAACTGGCACCTCTGGAGCGTCCGTCAGTCTTTTTCGCTATCTGTGGAAACTGCGAAAAAAAGTAGTGTAAATCCGGACAGTTTTGAAAAATGGGTGCGAGTAACCTTGGGAAACCGTGGAGCAGCTGTGGTGGTCAGGCCATTGGGACGGCTGTGTTCAATTGGGCAGTATCACCGCTCGAACGTGGGCGCTGTATAACCAATGCAGTTGAAGCGCCCTAAAACCCTAATAACTAACTAGCCGCTCGAACGGCCGTTTGGGCGGCCGCCGCCGCTGAGGTGGCGGTGGCTAGCCCAGTGCGATTTTGGGTGCCTCAATGCGACTGTTGGAGACACTGGTACGACATTTCGGGCCTAAGGCGAGTTGTGTGGTTCCTGAGGGGAGGGTTCTGGGCTGGACGGATTTTTTTTAGGGCTTCCAAATTTGTGCAGTCAGTCGCTTTTTCTGGTCCCGGCTCGAATTTTTCTGGGGCCCAGGAAATTTTTCGGAGCACAACGCCATTTTTTGGGTTGTCTGGCGTCCAGAGCGGTGTCCAGAGGGATTACCCAGGCACATATTAATTTTTTCGGGGTGTCCGTTTAATTTTTTTCATGTCTGGGATTAATTGTTTGGAGTCCCTTTGCGATTTTTTTCTTGTCTGCCCCCGCCGCATTTATTTAGGGCCCATGATGATTTTGTTGACCATCGTTGACGATTTTGTTGACCATGCTGCTTAGTTTTCCTGGGCTTCGGATTAATTTATTGGGGTGCCGGTTCGATTTTTGGAGCCTCGCGGTACTGATGTAGGCCGAAGATGCAAATTTTTGATCATCGACATGTTTTTGGGGAGCCTGAGCGCAATTTGGGAGCTCCGGTGCGATTTTTTTTCGGATCCTCGGCGCAATTTTTTATAATTAATTATCGAGTCCTCAGGGCCCTGCCGCTAGTTGCCGCGGCCACGCGTATCTTCTGGGCTCTACGCAATTTTTCCTTTGCTTCAGTACTCAGCGACAGGGTGGTACAGTCAGCTGGGCGCTGGCCGCGTCCACCGCTTCAGCACTCGGTGATCCGTCGTAGACGGCTGCGGCCGTGCGCACCGCCCGCATTTCCGGATCGGACGCGGGCGAGCGCGGCCGCAGTGTGATCAACCCTCCAACTGTGTATCGTGACGATGACGTGCAGCCGTCTTCCGATGGGTATACGTTATCGGGTAAGGTGGCCGATTTATTGGAACTTCAATGCCGAACAGCTACCACGGCCATATGACACCCAGGGATGGGTGTATGCCACATATACCCGCATCACAAAATCACTGTAGATGTGCGATGGCGATAGCCCCTGACAACCTACATCCACGGTTGGAAAGACAACATTGTCCTGCATTTTGTCGTCGTTATCAGCATTCAGCACACTATAATTGTGGACGAAATCTCGGGCTACAGCTTGCATTTCTGGATCTTATGAGTCCAACCTGATTTTCCTAATACCACAATGTCCAAATTTACATGAAAAGTTACGTACCGCAATGCTGTCAAATATGTACAAAAGGATTTCCTTATGGCGCAATGCAAAATAAAACTACACTCTGGACTTCACGATCCGAAAATTATCCTCCACATCCAGGACACCGAAATACAACCTCAACCCTATCTACGTGTGGACTCCCTCGGCTAGATCGTTAAGTTCACGACCACCGGAACGCGCTCAGTTTGGCGGCACAGTTGCCACGGGACCGGTCCGTGCAGTTGACACAAGGTGCACCACACCCGTCATCGCAACGACAAACGACATTCTGGAGCACGCCGACTGAATGTGCGGCGACGTGTTCGGCGGCACTCCTCAATACACGCAAACACTCACTTACTCACAACACATAACACACATATGCCGACTGAATGTACGGCGACACTCCTCAATACACGCAAACACTCACTTACTCACAACACATAACACACATATGCCGACTGAATGTACGGCGACACTCCTCAATACACGCAAACACTCACTTATTCCAACACATAACACACATATACCGACTGAATGTACGGCGACACTCCTCAATACACGCAAACACTCACTTACTCACAACACATAACACACATATGCCGACTGAATGTACGGCGACACTCCTCAATACACGCAAACACTCACTTACTCACAACACATAACACACATATGCCGACTGAATGTACGGCGACACTCCTCAATACATACAAACACACACATACTCACAACACATAACGCATATGCCAACTGAATGTACGGCGACTCCCCAATACATACAAACACACACATACTCACAACACATAACGCATATGCCAACTGAATGTACGGCGACTCCCCAATACATACAAACACACACATACTCACAACACACAAACACACCGACGCTGAAGCAGTGAAAGCGTTGAATATTGAAATGATACCTGCCCTTTCACCAGTCTCTCATCTACATTTCCGCACATCCAAGCCAGCAGCACACAACTTCCAGATGCTTCACTCCCAAGCTGAGACACAACGGAAGCACAGGATAAAACCGAACACCCACGCAAACCTGAACAGCCGCCGCGGCGCAGCCGTCACAGACGGTCTCGGAAGAACAGCACAAGCGCGGCGAACATGTTGAATGCCACACTGAAGCCCAGCAGCAGGGCGGTGAGCACGCCCTTGTGGTTGGCCGCCATACCCAGCAGACTGTTCTCCGTCATCTGCGACGACGCGAACGAGCGCGCGCTCAGAGCGCCGCCGCTCGAGTTGTGCGTGAGGCCGGAGCAGCTGTGCGCCTCGTGCACGGAGCCGGCGCAGCTGAACGCCTCGTGCACGGATCCGGCGCAGCTGCGGCAGTCGCCGCACTGCGAGCCGGCCCAGCCGCGGCCGGCCGCTGGCGGCGACACGCACGACCGCTCGTCGCCCAGCACGGAGCCGCCGGCCGGACCGTACGCGTCGACGAAGCCGCTCGACTGGCTCGAGCTGCGAGAGAAGAGGTGCGGCGACGACGGCGGCGGCGGCTCGGGGCCCGGCTGGCCGCGCTGCCAGTACCCGCCGGCTATCCACGCGGAGTGGTGCAGCTCGCTGCGCATGCGCGACGGGCCGAGCAGGCGGCGCGGCGAGGCGAATAGCGCCGCGCCGGACCGGTCCGGCTGGTAGGTGCGCAGCGCGAACACGCTCTGAGAGCCGCCGCTTTTGCGGGGTGAGCCGAGGCTCAGCTTCAGCAGGCTGCAGTCGTCCTGCACAGGGTCGGCCGCGGCTGGACGCTGCCACGGCGAACTGCAGGCGGGGAGCGACCTGCCGGACGGCGAGGAAGGTCCGTTGCAGAGAGGTGAAGGTCCGTTGGAGAGAGGCGAAGGTCCGTTGGAGAGAGGTGAAGGTCCATTGGAGAGAGGTGAAGGTCCGTTGGAGAGAGGTGAAGGTCCGTTGGAGAGCAGGGAGTCGTTGAGGAGCGGTGTGGTTCCACTGCCGAGCCGCGGTGGGCCGCCCAGGCTGGCGGAGGATGCATTGTCGGCACCGTTGTCCAGCGACTGAGCCGTCAGCCGAGTCGCCGACACGGCAGCGCCGGATCGGAGCCGGCGCGCCGCCAGCACCAGCAGGCACCCAATGACGGCCGCCTCCAGCAGGGCGACGTTACCCTCAGCCACGTGTGAAGCCGACGCGCTGCCGACCGCGCAGAACACCAGCCACAGCAGCAGCGGCGCCAGCGTGGCCGCTCTCAGGTGCGGCTCCATCGTCACCACCCAGAGCGCGAAACACGCCAGTGCCAGCACCGCCCGGTGCTCGTCGGACGTACGGCCGGCCGCTATCACGATCGCCGAGTGCGCCTCGGGCGACACCGCCCGCACCAGCGGGTGCAGCGAGTGGTGGAGCAGCAGCAGCAGCGTGGCCAGCCCGGCGCACTGCAGCAGCATCAGACCGCGGTGCAGCACGGCCCCGACCCCGTCCGCCGCCGAGCCGGGCGACGGCGCACCTCCCGTCGCCTCGGCCGGCACCGGCAGCCGCCGCCTGACCCACGCCAGCCAGGCGGGCCGCACCATGTCGTCCTTCTCGCGCAGGGCGCGCGCCACCACCGCCTGGCAGTAGGCGCACGGCTGGTAGAGCCGCTCCAGGTGCTGCGTGTACTCCTCCAGCTCGGCCCCCCAGTCGTCGTCGCGCACCGGCCGGAACTTGGCCAGCTGGCGCGTCTTGAGCGCCTGGTTGGCGTTGCAGGTGTGGCAGAGCTGCCAGGCGGGCGGCCGGCGCGGCTGCACGGCCACGTTGTAGCGCACGTGCCGCAGCCGTGCCGTGGCGGACGCCGGCTGCGCCACGTCGCCGTCGGCCGTGAAGCCGTTGAACTGGTCGCACTTGGTGCACTCCCAGGCGTTTCGCGCGTGCGCCGGCACCTGCGAGTCCTCGCAGCAGAACCAACAGTTGACGGTGCTGGCCATGGTCGCCAGCCGCCGCTGAAGATCCACCTGCCGCAACAGTCCACTGGTAACTAGGTGTACTGTGCTTATCCCAGCATGATTTGAGGCCAACAATCCATAAAAACCATACGTGCGGTAGCAATATTAAATGCTTGGTCGGCAAATATTTTATATACAACATTCACTAAATAGTCGGTGGGCTATTTGAGTTTTAGGGCGCATCGACCAGGTTTGGTCATTCAACGCCCATCACTGAATAGTCACTCACGTTCATGAGAAGCACAAACTGAACGAAAATTCGTTGTGTAGTCCAGGTTGGCTGGTGGTAGTGTAGTTTAGTGCCAACAAATATGACTCATGGCGATGGAGAAACATGTATTGACAATCATTACACTGAGCAATAAATCAAATGACATCGTCAAAAATCCGTTGTATGTCGCCACTTGCCAGAACGGTTGTAACTGGCATAAACTGAGCGATAAGACGAGACAAGAAAGACCACGACATACCACGGCACCTTTACTAATTCAACAATTTGGCATAGTGTATTAACCATAGCCCATGCAGGTTATCTTACCACCTTCCCGATGTCGAGTAGTGGGGGCGATGCAATCTAAGCTTTTGTGCTTCTAAACGGAGCGGCAAAATGAAACAAAAACCTGCGTGTTATAGGTGACAAAATATCGCGAGCGATACCCGACGTATATATTTCGGGCTGC
This sequence comes from Ashinkailepas kermadecensis, assembly GCA_034440615.1. Classification (NCBI taxonomy): domain Eukaryota; kingdom Metazoa; phylum Arthropoda; class Thecostraca; family Neolepadidae; genus Ashinkailepas; species Ashinkailepas kermadecensis. Next base: position 12,458 of record JAOTOM010002641.1, read on the forward strand.
TGATTCCCATGTCAGCTAAATATTTTGTCTTCGTAACAAAAATCTTGAATTATCATGTTTAATCGTTCCCTCTGTGCAAACATTAACTGATGAGAGTGTGGAATGCTCAACATAGCATTGCTCAGTATATCAGAATACTTGCAATGGCCATGTGTCGCATTTCAACTCATAGGTCAAGGGTCAGATCAGTGTCCCAAAATGCCCTGAATTGGGTGGAAAGTGACACCACACAAGGAATCATTTTCCACTCTTACTCCCATTTTCATCGACAATTTTCCACTCGTCACTCCAAACAATGGTATATGTGGAGTGATTTCGTACCACCAATTTTGATGCTGACCAGGATCTTCTTTCCTCAGATTCTGATGTCCTATCAAGTCATGAAGATGAGCACATCTTTATAACAGTCAAAACTTTCAATACTGGTGTTCTTTGCAAGAAAAAGGAACTCAAATTTGGAGGCATTTATTAATTAGGGATATATCAGATTCCAATGAATTCCTGCAATTGTGCATATACGTCATTGTTTTGTGCCAAGCTGAACTGCAAATTAACTATGGGTGTGTCTGGCGGTGTAGAGGCTAGCGTGGTGCGTCGTTGCTCTCGAGCAAGTAATACAGTGTACCGCGTGGGGTAATGTCCAGAACTACTGCTCATGCATCCTATGCACAGTGGTTCGATAATGTTCTTGTTCTTTTTGTTCATACTTCTTCACTGTGCATAGGATGCATGAGCAGCGGCTCTGGTCATTACCCCCACACTGTGCCACTTGCTCCAGAGCAACAACACACAGTGCTAACCTCTACACCGCCAGACACACTCATAGTTTATATATCAAAGGATAAAACCAAGTTGCTTAATCTCACAGTCCAAGCTATTCCAAATAATTTAATTCCGAATGATTTAGCAAGGTACTAGAAAATCTGGTTAAACAGAATGTTCAGATTCATCTTGATAGGCACAATCTTTTAAGGGATACTCAACATGGATTTCTATCTCGAAGGTCTTGTTTAACTAACCTTTTGGAGTTCATGGAGTATGTTACTAAAGAAGTAGACAATCAAAGCAGGATGGATGTTGTGTACTTCGACTTTAGCAAAGCTTTTGATAAAGTTTCACATGGGAGGCTAATTCATCAACTACAGCAACATGGGATTGTTGGAAAAGTTATAGGTTGGATTTAAGCATGGTTGAGGGGAAGGAAAGAAAGGGTAATGTTACATGGATGTAAATCTGATTGGAGTGATGTTCTGAGTGGAGTACCACAGGGCTCTGTTCTAGGGCCACTTCTCTTTATCATCTTTGTGAATAACATTGAGGTAGGGCTGAGGAATAGAGTGTTCAAATTTGCTGATGACATCAAGCTGGTAGGAGTGGCAAACAGTTGTGATCAATCTATAAATATTCAACTAGACTTGGAGGACCTAAAAAGTGGGCTGATCAATGGCAGATGTCTTTCAACTATGACAAGTGCAAGGCTATGCATCTGGGGTCTGGAGGTGAGACTTTCAGATATACAATGGGAGGGAGGGAACTAGATGTTATTGAAGAGGAAAGGGACTTAGGTGTGTTGGTTTCAAGAGACCTTAAAGCAGAAAAACAATGTAGCTCAGCTAGGAACAGGGCACTCAGAATGCTGGGACTCATTAATAGAAGTGTGATATATAAGAGCAAGGAAGTCATGAAAAACTGTACTTAGCATATGTGCGACCCCACTTGGAATATTCTGTACAAGCATGGAGCCCCTACCTAGAAAAAGATATAGACATGTTAGAAAGAGTGCAGCACAAAGCAACTAGACTCATCAGTGGAATAGGTAACTTAGAATATGGAGAAAGGCTTGTGGCATTAGATATGTACTCACTCAAGTATAGGCGATTAAGGGGGGACATGATTGAAATGTGCAAAATTGTTAAAGGACTAGATCAGGTCAATTTGAATGGCACTCTTCAGTTTAGAGTATCACATAGGGGTCATCAAGTCAGGTTAGACAAGTTGAGGTGTAGGACAGTTAAGCGACAACATGTCTTCAGTCAAAGGGTTGTTGATCAGTGGAATGGGCTGCCTGCTGATGTTGTGGGGAGTTCCTCATTGAATGTATTTAAAAGTAGGGTGAACAAATTTTTAGACAGGAAAATCTTGTTTTTGAGTTCTAATTTGTGATGGATGGGGTTATATTTGTGTTAAGTGGGTGTGCACGGCACAGACCCCTTTAAGCAGGCATAGATGCAGTTGGAAAATTATTGATAAGGAATTAAATCCACATGTGTTAAGAGAGATCAGGGGAATAGGGCTGGATAGCTAGGGTAGATAGGCATTGATAGGTGTGTGGGATATTGGAGGACTGGTTTCTTCAGGATGTGGGATGGTTGGGGTGGGTCTTTTTACCAGGCTTATGGTATCTTCCATTTACAGACTTAACTGGATGAGCCTTTGGGTCTCTTATTAAGTCTAAATGCTTTATAACTTCAAATAGGGTGTCCTAGCAATTGATTCAGCACCTTCCTTTGGAAGACATAAAGACATAAAGACATAAAAGATCAGTGCAACTATGAGCCACAAGGGCCATTCTTGGTTGCACTTTTGGACACTGAACCAGTTGCCCACCAAATCTGTATATCAGCCCTCCCTGGAATACAGAAAAACAAGCCCCCTATTCTTATAATGATTGTCTATGCCGTTTTTAAAGATGTTCAGTGTGTTGCTACTGACAATGGTTCCTGGCAGCTGGTTCCAGTGTTCGACTACCCTGTTGGTGAAGAAAGACTGTCTTAACCTTGTCCTGCTGTGATTCACTTTAATTTTGAATTGATGACCTCTAATTGCATCATTTCTGTTTAATTAAAACATTTCCCTGATATATCCATGTTCCTGACCATGAACAAATTTAAAAGCCTCGGTGAGATCTCCTCTCAGCCTTCTATATCTAAGTGTAAACATATTCAATTTCTTCAATCTTTCCTAATATGCCAGGTTGCCTATACCATTAACCATTTTTGTTGCCCTCTTTTGTACTCTCTCTAAAAGCCAACAATCTTTCTCATAACTAGGGGACCAAGCTTGGACACAGTATTCTAAATGTGGCCTGACATATGCACGGTAAAGCTTCCTAATGACCTCCTCACTTTTGTATGACACATTCCTCTGTATTTCCCCAAGCATTCTTAGTGCCTTTTTCCTGGCTTCTTTGGTCTGTTCTGATGCCCCCAATTTTGTGTTCAAAATAACACCCAAGTCCTTCTCCTGCTGAATCACAGATAATACTTGGCCACCCATCAACTATGGAACCTTCATATTCTGCCTACCTACATGCATGACTTTGCACTTGTCAAAATTAAACTTCATTTGCCATTTTTCGGCCCACTTCACAAGCTCGTCTAAGTCGTTCTGCAGCAAAACCTGCTCATTGTGCCCTGTTATTGCCCTAAAGATCTTCAAATCATCCGCAAATTTCAAAACCTTACTGCTTAGGCCACATTCAATGCAATTCACAAATATAATGAACAATAGTGGCCCCAGTACCGACCCCTGAGGGACTCCACTAAGAACATTTTGCCATGATTACTTTGCACCATTTAGCATTACTTTCTGCTGTCTATCTGAAAGCCACAACTCTATCCATTTTAGGATGCTACTTGCAATGCCATGGACCTCACAGCATCTCTAGCTTTTTGATATGACCTTAGATTTACAATATTTGAAGCTTCCTTAAGTACTCTAAATGCATCTTTCTTAGCCTTAATTGATCTCATCAAATCTGGTGTAAGCCACGCTGGCTTTCCTACCCTTCTTTTGCGCCTTTGATTTTGGGGGACATGTCTAACCTGAATTTCCCTCAAGTAAGATTTTAATTTTTCCCACATTTCACAGGCAATCAAATACAAAAATTATTCTTCCCATTTTATGGCACTTAAAGCCTCTCTCATGCAGTCAAAGTCTGCCCTGTTAAAATTTGGAATCCTTGCCAAATTATCCTTGATTGTCCCCGCTATTTGTACCTTAAATCGCACTATGTTATGGTCACTTCTTCCCAGAGTTTCTCCTACAGTCAAGTCTTGAACTAAATCACTTAAATCTGAGAAGACAAGGTCCAAGAATGAGCCATGTCTGGTTGGCTCCGTTACAAACTGGTGTAAGAATAAGTCCTCTTCAAGGCATTTCCTAAACAGTTTACATGATGGGGAGCCAACACCGACATTTTCATATCCTTTTAGATTAAAGTCACCAAGAATAAGGCATTTCCTCTGAAAGTTTCTACTGATTTCCTCGCAAATCACCTTATCGAGCTCCAGTTGCTGAGAATGTGGCAAGGTTCCTGATCGATACAAAGGTCCTATCCTCAGTTTATTGCTGTTGCCTTTTCCCACAGCAACATCAAGCCAAATGGACTCCACAGACACATTTTTTACACCATCTGCTATTTTTTTTAGAACTGTATAAGCTATTCACATAGAGCATTACACCACCCCTTTCACTGCTGGACCCCTATTGCATGAAAACATATTGTATCCCTGGATCTCATAGTCCTGTAAGTTATCCCCAAAATATCCCTCACTGACCCATGCCTCAGTGATGCAAACAAAATCTGGTTTCTGCTCAGCAACATAACACTTGAACTCATCAAATTTGGATCGAATGCTCTGAGCATTAAGCATCATACACTTAACAAAAGTTTCATAACCCTCTTTGGCTTTTTCATGTTGAGAAGTTCTATCATCTCTGGATGAGCTACCACTCTGCCCCCTTGATCTACTGCTACCCCTATTTGCTGACTGTGAGGTTCTATTGCCTATGCTGTCACTATTGGCATATCCCTGAGATGGCAATGCCAATTCTTCCCTCCCCACCCCATTATCTAGTTTCCCTGAAGGACATGTTCATATACTTTGCCTAACACTTGCACCCCGTTCTCGGAGAAGTGCACGCCATCCCTCTGATAGAGGTCAGATGAACCATAAAACCTGCACCATTTGTCAACAAAAGTCAAACCTAACTCATTGCAGAGCTTACCTAACCTGGCATTGGCAGCCAGTGCCCTAGAGCTCCACTCAGGGGAGACTCCAGCCCTAGGCAGAATAGCTGTCACAATAACTCTGCTATTGCTTTGCTTCAGGGTGGCCAGCAGGGCCCTGTAGTTCAGCAGCAGCTCCTCACTCCTAGCAGGACCTATGTTGTTCACTCCTACCTGCACTATAACTGTACTAAACTGGTTTTCACTGGTGGCCTGTGCCACCACTGGGACCAGGTCTCTAACCTTGGCACCAGGCCTGGTGATGCACCTCCTACCTCTCCGACCTTTACAGAATACCCTATCTAAATGCCGCACACGAGAATCTCCTACGACTAGCACTTTCTCCTTGCTGCTATCACTATCCTGGGGGCAGTCCTCCAATGCCTGGAACCTATTGGATGTTACTACTCCTGCCTGTTGAGTTGCCTGACTAGGTTGCTTCCCACTCCTACCACCTACCACCTGCCACTCACTGCCCCCTTGCTTAGGCTCACGCCTCCAAATCCTCCACCTCCTGACTTTAAACCACTGCCCCTCCTGTGAGCTACAACTAGAAATCTTCTGTTCACTAGGAACACCTCTCTTCAGATCTCCCTACCACCCCCACAGCAGGGGAAGCTACAGTTACCTGGTGGCCTGTGACCACCTAGGCATAGAATGCCCCTGCTACAGACTGCCCATTCCTTTCTGGCCTGCCCTGTGAAGCAAGGGAAGCTTTGAGCTTGGAAAGCTCTGCCTTAAGGGCCCTAACCTCATCCTCTAGTGCCTGCATCCTGGTAGTAACCATCCTAAAGGCTGCAGCTTATTCCTAGATTTAGATTGAAAAGTAACTTGCTGCAAAATAATTTACCAAATAACAGAGCAGAGCTAAATAACCGACGAAGCTTAGGTGTATGCTAGCTCCTAACTATGCAGCACTTACAAGGTAATTACAAGAAAGTTGACTGTGGTTTTAAAGAAAGAAGAAATCACTCGCTGAACAACTGCCGAAAAATAAATAAATAGCTGGAAACACTGACACACTAGACAAAGACAGACATTAATCTACGGACAAAATGGCGCCGGGCAGCATCGCTAGGTGTAAATATTATAATCTGCTTGTTAAAAAAAGAAACTTATGAGATAAAACTATGCAAATATATGCACAGAAGTAATTGCTAAATACCTATCTACAGTTAAGCCTAGTATACTGCCCGGTTCTGCAACGACTTATCTGGAAAGTAGGAGCTCCACACCGACGTGTTTCCACCTTGACAACTGGTGGCAAACTCTGGGATGTGATACTGATGAGATTGTCTATGGTAGCACAATGGGGATGATGGGAGGAGTTTGTAATTGTTGGGTGTGTTATGCAATAGCAAGTGTATGGTGCTAGATAGGCTGGGATATATAGCTCCCTAGGAACTTGAGATAAGGGATTGATTGGGGTGAGAGCATGTGCATTTCTAGTACCTTTTCTAGATAGGCTTAACCCAGATGGGCACCTGTGGCTCTTATGAAGCCTGAACACTTTATGACTTTATGATTTATCTATTCATATGTAATTTTTGAACTCTTGATTATAAGCAGAACACTGCAAATATCAGTAGACAAACCAGACACAGCCATGCACAAGACACTCCACTATCAGTGTAAGTTTAGCTTTGCTGTGTACTGGTTGCTTTCCAGCATCTCACATAATTATTAATATTCCTTTTGAGAACAACATAATTATCAAGATTCCTTTTGAGAACAATCACACAAGTTTATAATTTTCTGACAACACAGTGTCGTTCCCAGCAAGGTTACTTGCTCCGGTCGACGTGTCGTAAAACCAATAACCAACCAACCAAGGTTACTTGCTCAAAATGTTTCAAGGTCTGCCAGTATTTTTTTTAAGGAATTCCAAGGGCAAGAAATTCATAAGTTCCTTCTTGAGGCATCAAAGCTTTAGGTAAATTTTTGATAAAAGGTGTTTTGGGATGTTTTGGAATTGTTTTCCAGAATATGTTTATGAATGTGACTAAGAAGATGCAACCACTCATTTTTGGTGCTGATGCTTACTTTTCAATTTGAACAATGACGTCACATCGGTATGGTGTGATGACGTCATGGGTATGGCACCGAGGCTTCAACTGGCTAATGGTACAAATGGTTCACATACCTTAATGAGATGGTCGAAGTAGCTTAACCTAACCTAACCTCATGGTGCATTATATAAATTATAGCTATGATAAACCAAGAGGTAAGCAGGTTAGGTTAGACTAGATTGGGTTAGGTTAGGTTAGGTCAGGCTAAGCTACTTCGACCATCTCATTAAGGTATGTGAACCATTTGTAGCATTAGCCAGTCAACATAACCTCATGGCACATTATATAAATTATAGCTATGATAAACCAAGATGTAAGCAGGTTAGGTTAGGTTAGGTTGTGTTAGGTTAGTTTAGGTTATGTAGCATTAGCCAGTCAAAGCCTCAGTGCCATACCTATGACATCATTACACCATGCCAATGTGACGTCATCGTCCAAATTGAAAAGAAAGCATCCGCACCAAAAATAAGTGGTCACATCTTCTTAGTCATGTTCATAAACATCGTATTCTGAAAAAGTACTCCCAAAATTCCCAAAACACCTTTTATTGAAAATTTACCAAAGCATTGTCTTTAAAAAAAAAATCCAAGGAATCAAATTTTACCTTGTTCTCCAAATTTACCCAAAATACCTATGCTTACCAACTGATAATGCATGATGGACGACATCATAGATAATCATCTTACATGGAATTGTGCTAAGGGATGTTCATATATCATGATCTGCAATGGTGAGCATAAGCATGATGCCTATCAAGGAGATACCTTCTGTTAGAAATTGGAAATGCAGACTACATAATAACTCATCAGAAAGCATGATGTTGATACTCTGTTGGGAAGAATGTCAATCCAGTGTTCAGAAAGTGGCATATTCCACCTTATTTCACTACTAATTTATCAGTGTTAAGCACATTCATAAAATTGTTTAATATAACGAAGAATGGCTCTTAGATGCTCCTGGGTTTTAGACATTGTGTGTAATAAAATATATATACACGACATTCAATATACCAGGTGCTGAGTTGACATAAAAAGTAACGATAAGGGTTGTACTTTATTGCTCAATAAAGTACAACCCTTATCGTTACTTTTGATGTCAACTCAGCACCTCCTGGTATATTGAAGGTCGTGTATATATATTTTATTACATGCAAATTCATAAACATTGCATTTGAAAAAGAAATGCAAAGAACACAAAAATTACCATAAACTACACATCCACCGGCAATGGGACGAATAATTTTCTATGCAAATTATTACTTTTCAGGTTGCAAAGAAATAAGTACTATCTACCTAGGTAGGTAGGTACCTACCTAGGTAGGGGAAGAGGGAGGGTTTCTGAACACTTAAGGCATTATGCAACAAATAGCTCTACTGCTGCTTCCATATGGCTGTACCAGTAATTGTACTGTGTTTACTGAACACAAAAATGAACAAGCTATCCATATTCAAACAGTTCCTTTCGATGAAAATCCTCTAACCACTTGCAAAGAGGAACTTTAAAACAGCTAATTATTTTATAGTGGTGTGGCGTATTCTGAACACAAAAATGTTGTTGTTCAGGATTACCTCACTGTGGCTGTTGTGGTACAAGCTATTAGTAGCCACTAAAAAATGCTGGTGTAATTGCAAACAAAAATTGAACGTCACTTCCTTATGGTTTCCTTAAGCCAACTGCTCTTGGAAGCCTAAAATGGTTCCTGTGAACTTCACAACCTCCATACACAAAGCATAGGTAGAACTATGTGATCAGACTTTCATATTTTGGTAGTGACAGGTCCATCATTTATGAATACCACCATCTTTTTGTTATTTATGCATTGAACATGATGTGGGATACGACTAAAGGTAGGTGTTCAGGAAACAGAACGTGTTCAGATATCCCCCCTTCCCCTACCTACCGGTATTCTTCAAGTATTACCCTCAGACTTCCTTTATCTCAACAACGTATCCAAGCCGTCGTCAGCTGACTTCCAGCCAGCTGTTGGTGACGTTACTCAAACGTACCGAGACAACCCCAGTTGGGTGCACTGAATGACACAAGGGAGTCACCAGGAATATTTATAAAGGTAAGGTTAGGTTAGGTTATTTTTAGGTTAGGTTTTCACCATCGTGAAATAGAATCTGCCCACCCTCCCCTAGCAGGAAATTCCTTGTGCTGTATCTAGTGACATCTCAACCACCACCCATCAAAGGAAAATGTCATGTGAAGCCTTGAATATATACCTCGACAACTGCTTCGCAGACATAAATTTGTTCCTGACGCCCATGGATTAAATCCACATCGACCCCTAGTAATATTCCTGGTGACGCCCTGGGATCATTCAGTGCACTCGTATGGAAGTGTTGTTTCTGTACGTTTTAGTGACGTCACGAACAGCTGACTGGCAGTCAGCTGACGGTGACTCGGATGCATTGTTATAAACAAAGCGTGAGGGGTAATACTTGAAGATTACCCTACCCAGGGCCTATCGAGTCAGGTCGGACAATAACGTCAGCTGACTAGCATTCAGAGCGGCCCGAAGCGTAAACAAGAATGACCTTGAAAAACTCCCATTGCCTTAGCACTGGATGCGTGAGGTGCAGCGATACAAAAATTAATAGAACTAAAACAAAAGGTGCTAGAGACTGAGAACTACCTGATTGTTGTTCAAGTGTTTTCCTGATATGGTCATGAAATAAATACATGAAATTAGCTCTTATTTTACTTGAACTAGGCCGTCAAACACAATAATTATTTTCATGCCCGTCTATTCACACACATGGCATGCAGCGGTGATCTTACAACCAATTTGTGGAGGAATTTAAAGCTACGTTTATGATGCGACAACTGTATGCATGCGCGAATAGTGAATATTATTATTACGTGGACTTGCCGTGTATGTGTGTGTGTGTGTGTGTGGGAGGGGGGGAGGTATTCAGTGCATGTGGATTTTCCGTGCATCCGTGATCCGTGTAGGTGCCAGCATAGCGGGGCGCTAGAACTGCTTTCAAAGGGGCTATATCGAGCGGTCCATATTGACTCCCGTTTGCAGTCAGAGTATCCCGGGGACGGGGATGGAGAGGTCCCCGGTTGCCGTTCCGCAAACCATGGTGGATGCATCGACGATGCATGGCTGATGCCATAAGCATAGCGTATTCCGCTCTTAAATAACGAGTCCAACATAAGCGCTTGCCTCATGACCAAACTAGATCCCGCCATCCTTGCTACCAAAGGGTAGAGGCTGCGAGAGGACTATCATTCGATCCTTATCGACTCCAATGCAAAATCTGGGCATCCCAGGGTGTGTGTGTAGGGGGGGGGGGGGAAGCTGCAGAGGTCTCAATTTTTATTCTCGTGCTTTCCCCTCGCACTGGTGACGCGCGTTTGGCTTAGACCCATACATTTTGATCGAGGGGAACACGCACCGTGGAAGCAGAGGGGTGCGATTTGTTTTAGTTCATAGTATATGAACTAAACATAGTATATGAACTAAACAGTGCGGACATATATATATATATATATATATATATATATATATATATATATATATATATATATATATATATATATATATACATATATATATGTATACATATTTATATATATATATATATATATATATATATATATATATATATATATATATATATATACATATATATATATATATTTGTATATATATGTATAGATTTATATATATGTATATGTATATAAACATCGCACTGTGGAAAAACCGTGTCGTCCGCATAGTCCACCATTATACGTATGCAGCGGTCCGTGCAGGTACGCGGCGCCTTACAAAACTCCGTCGGGTTCTGGCGTCTTGACGGGGTCAGCTATAGAGAGCATGTCAGCATTCTGCAAGCGCTCCTCAGCTGTTCTGCGCGCCGCGTCAGCTAGCGCAGTCAGCTGTAGAGCGCCAGGGGCTCAGTGCGGACACTTGGCCACCTCTCCTGCAGCAACTAGGCCAGGCCTTTGGTAACCCCAGGAGCCCGACTGAGCTTATTCGTCGCCTGTTTTGGGGTCCGACGCACTACTCCTTTGCCAGCATGCAAGGCGCAAAACACGACCTCGAACTGGTCGAGGCACTCCATCCACTGAGCGGACGGAATGTGGAGTGCACCGTGACCCAGCAGCCTGATCAATTCGGCTGCTACCAGTACCTCCTCCTCTGCACTGTCTCTTGTAGAGCAGATAGAGCCCGGTAATTGAGGTTCTCTTTGCGCACTTGGCGCAGGATGTAGCCGGCGTCAAATGGCCATGCCATATCGAGCAGCCTGCTGCTCGCCCTCAGAAAGCTCTGCCGCGACCGTCTCCTGCACACCACGCTGTTGCAGATAAACGATCTCCGGTCCACCGTCCAATTCTCCTCCGACCAGCTCTGTCCTCTCCAGGACCGAGCCACAACTGCTTCTGAAGCACTACAGGTCACTTTCTGCGCTGCCGGTCGACACCTCCCGGCTAGTACCGCTGGGCCGGTCGAGAGCCGAGCTCGGGAAATCGGCTAACGACCCGGCCTCCGGTCGCACCGGTGCCTGGCATGACACGGCCGGGGCGGCACCGATGCAGCAGTTCGACTGGTGACGGACTGGTGTCCTTTTTGTGAGAACTTTGAGCATGTTCACCATCTCCCTAGCGGCAGTGCCCTTTGCCACAACCAATGCACCCTGAGACTTGCTGAGCTCCTGCTGAAGTAGTTCCCAACTGCTTCTTCACGTCACCCTGTGCTGGTGATGGACAGCTGGGGTTGGGACCAGCATCAGCATCCTTAGGTTCAAGCCGAACATCATCATGAGGCTAGTGAACATAACTGTCTCCAGTGTGCTCTGCTGCTGGCTCAGGATTTCCAGAAGCACTGAAACATCAAAATAATATTGTCAAAATACTAATGAACTAAACAGTGTCACACATAATGCACAGATAATAAAATCAGATTGAACTGCTTTGGTTATTAATAATGTTGTTGTAATGCAATTACTTTTAAGTTTGTTAATAGCAGGCAGTAAAAACAAATCAAACATATGCCACAAAGGCTTTCCATAAATGGCTGAGCAAACATTGGAAAAACTGCATTCCAAAATTTGGAGAAATAGTTATTATAAACTGCAAACAGGTAAGACTGATGCAGCCACTTCTGTTGCAGATACACTCCTACTGTGACATAAAACTGCAACAGGAATGCTCCAGTTCTAGAGAAATGTACATTTATATTTTTATTTGTATGCCAAATGCCACAAGATGATTCCACACCGACTCAGGCAGTCAAGTGCGACTCTACCTATGCCCTCATAGTATATTGAACCTTTGTCCATGCACTACATGGGTGTTTTCATGTGACCTCCATGAAAAATATGTGAAAACTTGAAAATGTAATTATTGTGTTACTTAACATCAAAGTGGGACCAAAGGCACGTTTTCAGAGATCCAATCTCTGAAAACATGTTTGCGCCTCAGGTGAAACTTGAAAGGATTATAATGGGCTACTTTAGTGTGTTTTCCTGCTCATAAATATACCTGTCAACCAATCAATGTAAAGACAAACATTGCAAAATTTCTTCAAATTCTGCACTTCAAAATTGTTGGGTGTTATCTTGCCTCCCAACTGAAAAGTATGCATTTGCAGAGGAAATGAGTGGTCAGATCATGTTCAGCACATTTATAAACATTGCATACAAAAATAATTTCAAAGAAATCAGAAATTACACCAAACTTGAAATTCACAAATTTTCTTATTCAAGTGATTTTTGGCATTTCGTGCATGTATTTAATCTCCCCGGTGCAGGTTTTTGTCCTCCCTGTGCATTTGAATGCCTATTTGTTCACTGCTGGTGGGCCTCATAGAGCTGTTTGCCATGCTTTGCAGTCTGGGTATGCAGCATATGTATGGTGCATACCCACAGCCAACATATGCCCATAGGCTTGTGGTGGAAATGGCATATGGTGGTTATGATCTGAGCATGAGGCCTCAAAATATATCCAAGGCTCCACCCCTGATTGTCACACAGACCAGAGCTCTTTGCCATACTTTGCAGTCTGGACCATGGCCACTGGTCATTTGTTAAAGTATAGGATTAAATTTAAAAGTTTTAGCTTAAAGTAACATTAAAAAGACAGGTGAAACATAGGTGTAACTACTTGATGCATAACAAACAGGCAGGTGGCTATCTACCTCCCTATTCATGGTAAATAACCTAAAAGTAGCGGTATTATTATTGGAGATACCAAAGCAGAACACCTCACAGCTAGCTTCCATGCATGCATTGGCGATCCTCGGATTTTTTCGGGAACTGGAAAAAGCTACATGCTGTGCCAGACTGATGGCTGCATTCTGGCACAAACAAAAGAACAAAACAAAACAAACTCCCTGAAATACTATTTCAGGGAGACGAAAATCACCATGCACAACACGCATGCCCAACTACGCAGCGTATCGCTAATAATAACCATTCCAGAACACAACCTATCCAACGTACAATGCACGCGACTCACCCATACACGAAACGTTCGACAAAAGCTATTCTTGCTATTTTCACAATAACACTGCACTCTGATTGGTCAATTTGGCGCTCGCAGATGTACAAAAATGACATTGATCATAATCGCCTAGAAGCGTCACATATGTAGCTAAACGACACCCCAGCAGCTGATTGCTATTGCCCAGGGCTAACCCTACCTACCTACCTACCTACATACATGTTGTTCACTGTTGTCTTGGTTCACTGTGCATATGTAGCCAATAGCGTATTATGTATTGTCCGTACCTGGTGTGTCGCAGACGCGATCCAGAAGTTCAATACCCCTTACAATATATTCAACATTCCTTCACGTCAAAAACCTTATGTTTCCGGCTTAATTACACGTTAATCCCGGACACAGAATAGCCTCCAACGACCCGTCGTCTCAGGCTCACCCAGGGAACAAACAAATTTTGTCTTTGGTGCGGCGAAACCGGTGACATCCACACAAATATCAAATTGTTTCCCCTGTGAGCGGTGACATTGTGATAAAGTAGTATTAAAGATCAAGATTAAAGTAGCAAGAATGCCTTTGTAGAAAATTAGCACGAAAAAATGGAACAATATATGAATAATAGCTTCCACAAGTTTTGCCCTACGGCCTTTACTATTGCCACGATCGACGGATGTCGTAAAACGCTGATTGGTCAGCTCAAGTTTATAGAATTGATGGTCCTCTCAAGCGTCTCCCTTTTTGGGAAGCGGAGCGTTCTACCTGGTGTTCTATAGCCTTGGGCTCACCCACACGCGCGCGCGCCCGGCAATTTCGATCAAGGCTGGAAGTTCTTTGCGATGCTGTTAGCGCTAACGGCAGCGCTAATGATGCCATTGAAATTTGATTGTGTCATCGCAGAGAAGTTTATTTAGGGCGATTCTGGTTGTTACAATTGGTTAGGTTAGGTTACATTATGTTATACTATATTAAGCTACTAATATCATGGATCATGTACGCCTTGATTGGAAACCAACAGCTGTTGGTTTTAGCGGAGGGTAAGTAAAAACGTGGAAACGCGGCCGGTTTTAAGCTATGCGCCTATAGGAGTTCATGGTACGCATTTCGTATTGGCATTTTTTCCAATTGATTCAGCCATCCCAGGAGTATTGCATCAGCCTTTCATGATACAGAATTGATCAAGGAACCTTACCGTTCTTTCCTTATTGGTTTCTTACGCTCCACTCAGAAGTTGTTGTGGTGCGAAGTGAAGACATCTGTGAGAGGGAGAACACACCTCCCCAAGGGTCGGCCTACCGATGTTGATATCTTGATGATCTTGATCTTCAATCTTTATCTCTTTTCTCTCTATCTTTATCTTGATCTTGAAATGATTGCACGGGGCAAAGTATATGAAGGCAATGGGCAGACCAAAATTAATTGGGGGCACATTCCATTGGCTTCCATGTTAGAAGTTGAAATAATTGCGGGGGTGGGTTAAGCAAACATTGAGGTGGTAGTCCCCTTCAAAGGTATATAAAACAACACCCCTGAGTCGAACGACTGGCAAGTGGTAGCGAATCGGTGAGAGATAGTGGCGTTCCCAGGTAGGGTATGTTGCAAGGGTTGATCCAAAGGGGAGAAAGCGAAAGTGGCGGCGCCCTTATGACCCGAAGGACGCCTCTCTTGGAGGTCCCAGTGTACCCCCTCCCTAGAATTTCTCAGCGCAGCGCGCTCGTCGGCCTGGGAACGGCGGTCCCCTGGTAGTCCGAACGCACGCCCCGAATTTCTCGGCGAAAAGCACTCCTCAGACAAAAACAAATGGTGCCCCTCTGGGAGATCGGAGTGCACCACGTCCAAATGTTCCTGACCAAGAGCCGCCCCTCGAGATAAATGACACGATCTTTATCTCTCTGGGCGAGAGAGAGAGAGAGAGAGAGAGAGAAAGAGAGAGAGAGAGAGAGAGAGAGAGAGAGAGAGAGAGAGAGAGAGAGAGAGAGAGAGAGAGAGAGAGAGAGAGAGAGAGAGAGAGAGAGAGAGAGAGAGAGAGAGAGAGAGAGAGAGAGGTCAGCACATTTATAACCCAGGGAGGGACTGCTACATCAATGGCTGAGAAGCTGGGCTTCGATTGATGCGCCTAACCGTCCCGGCTTCCGCTAAGAGCCTTGTATGGCAAACTGGCATAGTTTGGGTGGTTATTGGTTTTACGACACGTCGACCGTTGAGCCATATAGCGTCGCCAATCTCTCACGCCGATTGGTCGCGGGCGAAGAGTAGCGACAGGTGAGACTCGAACCCACACTCTTTCGATTGTGAGACGAGCATCTTACCCCTAGACCACTCGTCCCCAACTGGCATAGACTCATCTATGACTTTCGGGAATTGGGCATGGCTAAGCTGACCAAACCCATCCAAACCGATCACGTGGAGGAAGATCTGCAATGTAAATCATTCCTGAAGACTACATCTCTCCCCCTCACTGACGATCCCTTTGTTGGAGAGACCCGCTTAAAGTCAAACTACGCAAGGCCAATGCAATGCAGCACATTCACACGAGCCGATTTGCAAGGGCGCTGATCTTTCTGGTGCATGAGGAAAGTCGTAGTGAATGTGCAAAAGTTCGGTACTTGGGAGCATGGGTGCAGGATATGTGAAACAAAAAACTGGGGGAGGGGGGGACAGAACACAGCAAAATACTTGGCCAAACACAGCAATTCGTACGATGAAGTATGTTGTTGTCTCTCGCTGTACAGATGAAATTGGCTTTAAATCATCATAATATTTCAGTTAATTGACCCCCAACCTACTTTTTTGTTGGGAAGGGGATATGTGCCACGTCTTGCCGCTCCACGTATATCTATTTTGGTATGGTATTTCCCAAACTGTTCGGGGAAAAGCGGAGCGATGGATTTTTTCAAGCATATTCTGTATAGTTAGCGTCATAAGGTCCGGGTTTGTTTAGCAGCTGCTGTTGCTGCCCAACACCCGGCTTGCGAATCCCCTGTATGGAAGACGATCTATGCCAATGGCATTACATAGTATGTGTGGTCTCCCGAGCCCAACCCACCTAGCGGCCGAGTGAGGAGGTCGGGAGTTTCACGCCCAGCCGGTAGAGGGCTGACCCCGTCCGACCCCGGCCTGCCGGTGGGCAGTGAGGTGGTGTGAGGAGTCGAGAGCGGACTGGTGTGTCAGAGCGTCCGATTGTGCGTTGCATTGTTATAATATCAAGCCTGGAGACCCGGCTTGGGCGTTGGTGTGCATCTAATAATATAAATAGCTGCATCCCGGTGCAGCATTCACCAGGCGAACTTGCGCTAGTGCCATCTGGCGACAATAATTAATTATTTGCATCCCGGTGCAGCATTCAACAGGCGCGCTTGTACCAGTGCCATCTAGCGATTATAGCATAAATATAGCTACGGTGTAGCATTCAACAGCCGCACTCGCACTTGTGCCATGTGGCGTTTATAATTGTATGTCGCGTCTGGCGTAGCGTCTAGCGTAGCGTCTAGCGTAGCGTCTAGCGTAGCGTCTAGCGTAGCGTCTAGCGTAGCGTCTAGCGTAGCGTCTAGCGTAGCGTCTAGCGTTGCGTCTAGCGTAGCGTCTAGCGTGGCGTCTAGCGTAGTGTCTGGCGTATATGTTGCGAAGTCCGTTGTCTGCATCTAGTTGTTCTATGCTGCCTGTCTTCATCGTTTTTCCCGATTGGGGCTGGTGCTGGAAATCAGTTAAAAGTGGCGTTAGGCTAGGTTAGGCTAGTGTAGATTAGCCAATTTGGGTGAACTCTGTTGAAACCCGATTAGGAAGGTAATTGCTTGGATCAATTTTGAACACACCAACATGGTAGTGGGGTTGGTGTGCATCTAGTACATTATCATCGTACTTGGAAACTTCGGGGATATAATGCGGTCCATCTGAGTCCCAATCATACTATACTTGACCTGACCTGTGACGTCATCAATGGCTTACAGGTTAGCACAATTTGGTGTCCCGGCACAGGAATGCAGCCAAGGGGGCGGTCTCCCCCTCCTTGGTCTCCCACGGGCCCCGATCTCGGCACGAAAGCTCGCGGCATGCATATATTTATTTACGGAATAGCCATGGCAGATATAGAAAGGCGAGCAACACTTTTAGTGGCTGCTGTCGGGCCGCTAAGAAAGTCTACGAACTCTTACGAATGTATGTGGCCCTTTACGAAGCTTTCGTCACTTATGGGCGTGTGCGAACCGTTACGAACGCCTGCGGATCCTTGTGAATGTCTGCGGGCTCCTACGAACGTCTACCGACCCTTACGGCCGTCTACGGGTCCTTACGAATGTCTACGGGCCAATACGTATACGGACCCTTACGATCGTCTACGGGTCCTTACGAACTTCTACGGGCCCTTACGAACGTCTACGGGCGCTTGTGAATGTCTATGGGCGTTCACGAACGGGTACGGGTCCTTACGAATATGTGCAGGCCCTTACGAGAGTGTATGAGCCCTTACGAGAGTCTATGACCTCTTGCAAGCGTTTACTTCGCCTTACAGAAGACTGGATCATCTTCTTTTTCAATGAAGTTTTGACATTCTGCATCGAGATGCATGTTTAGGTAGTCTCCACTCCTGGTCTATAGGGCCATGTAGGTTCAGATTCGCACGATCCCGAACCTATGACTCCGAATCATCATATCATTGGCTGCGGTAGCTCGAATTTTCATCCGGGTGTCATCCGGGTGTTGTCCAAGACAAGGAAGTGAAAAGCAGAAGGCACTGGAGGAAAACCCAAGTGCTCGCCGATCAGTTTTTGAGGAGATTGCATCGTGAATACTTGCCAACCCTCCTACATCGTCAAAAGTGGCTGCAGGATAACCGAAGTCAGGAGGTTGGAGATGTTCTTATGATGCATACAGACTCACCTCTTAGATTCTGGCCACTGGTCCGAGTGGTGAAGGTATTCTCTGGCGGTTATGGTCGGGTACGATCCGTTGAGTTGCAGTCAGCCACCGGAGGAACATATCACCGACCAGCTGTAAACGTCCAGCTCTTGGAAGGGGATGCGAAAAGGGACGTTGGAGATGTATAGATATGCACCCTAGTTGCGCTTCCTATCACTACTGTGCCCTGTTGCCGTACTTTGACTGAATCCTGCAGAGCTGGGAAGTACGTGCTGGTCTGCACGACTGGCAAACTATGTTGAGTGAGGATGGTGAGATGGTTGAGGAACTGAGCAAACAGTTTAAATCAGTGTTTACGTTGGAGGATGTGACTAATTTGCCAACCGTGAACCACAGTTCAGTGACAGGTGATCAGATACACGATGTTGATTTCATTGATAGTGATGTTGTTTTCAATTATATCAGAAAAATAAAGCCAAACAAGGCAGCAGGACCTGATGGAATTTATGCTAGGGTATTGCGGGAAGCTGAAAAGGAACTGGCAATTCCACTTAGTATAATATTTTGTAGATCAGTTTCACAAAATGAAATTCCAACAGATTGGAAATGGGCAAATGTAGTTCCTATTTTCAAGAAAGGAGAAAGAAGGAAAGTTGAAAACTATAGGCCAGTAAGCCTCACATCCCTAGTCTGCAAGGTACTCCAATCAATTATCAAGGATAGAATAGTTAGTTTTCTGGAAGGAAACAGATTGATTCAAGATACTCAGCATGGGTTTAGAAAAAGGCGATCGTGTCTCACAAACCTCTTGGACTTTTTTAATTTTGCTACAGAACAATTTGATCAGGGAAATCAGGTTGATGTAGCATATCTTGACTTTAGTAAGGTCTTTGACAAGGTACCCCATAAATGGTTAGTGATGCAGCTTCAGGTCCATGGTATTGCAGGTAGCATCCTAAAATGGATAGAGTTGTGGCTTTCAGATAGACAGCAGAGAGTGATGCTAAATGGTACAAAGTCATCATGGCAAAATGTTCTTAGTGGAGTCCCCCAAGGGGTCAGTACTGGGGCCACTATTGTTCATTATATTTGTAAATAACATTGAAAGTGGCCTAAGCAGTAAGGTTTTGAAATTTGCGGATGATTTCAAGATCTTCTTCTTTTGAAGGTCTGTTATTGCCCTTTAGGGCAATAACAGGGCACAATGAGCAGGTCTTGCTGCAGAAAGACTTAGACGAGCTTGTGAAGTGGTCCGAAAAATGGCAAATGAAATGTAATTTTGATAAGTGCAAAATCATGCATGTAGGTAGGCAGCATATGAAGGCTCCGTACTTGATGGGTGGTCAAGTTCTATCTGTGACTCAGCAGGAGAATGACTTAGGTGTTATTTTGATCACACAATTTGGGGCATCAGAACAGACCAAAGAAGCCAGGAAGAAGGCACTAAGAATGCTTGGGGCAATAAATAGGTATGTATCATACACAAGTGAGGAAATCATCAGGAAGCTTTACTGTGCATATGTCAGGCCACATTTGGAATACTGTGTCCAAGCTTGGTCCCCTAGTTATGAAAAAGATTGCTGGCTTTTAGAGAGAGTACAAAAGAGGGCAACAAAAATGGTTAATGGTACAGGCAACCTGGCATATGAGGAAAGATTGAAGAAATTGAATATGTTTTCACTTAGATATAGAAGGCTGAGAGGAGATCTCATCGAGGTCTTTAAATTTGTTCATGGTCAGGAACATGGATATCTCAGGGAAATGTTTTAATTTAACAGAAATGATGCAATTAGAGGTCATCAATTCAAAATTAAAGATAATCACAGCAGGACAAGGTTAAGACAGTCTTTCTTCACCAACAGGGTAATAGAACGCTGGAACCAGCTGCCAGAAACCATTGTCAGTAGCAACACACTGAACATCTTTAAAACCAGCATAGACAATTATTATAAGAATAGGGGGCTTGTTTTTCTGTATGCCAGGGAGGGTTGGTCGACGGATTTGGTGGGCAACTGGTTCAGTGTCCAGAGTGCAACCAAGAAGGGCCCTTGTGGCTCATAGTTGCACTGATCTTTTATGTCTGTATGTCTTTAAGGCCGTGGCACGCATGCATTGTGTGTCGACATCTGCTGTGGCTGACTGTTCTGCATACGTCACCGATGGCTGACTTGCACTGGGTGCTACGCCTCTCCTGTGGTTACACTGCCCTGACGCCGCACTGTTCTGCAGCAGGGCGACCGCACTGGGACGTCGGATGGACATGGCGTATCGTACTAATGGGCACGGGGTGTTAGTAGTGCACCATGGGACTGGTGTGGCGTGCCATGAGGTACGCGTGAGACTGGCGTCTGGTGTATCTTGAGGCGCGTGTGTGGCTCCCGCCTTTGGCGTGCTGACGAAGTGCGTGTGGCTGATACCTGAGTCGGGTGCTACTGAAGTTGCGGGTTTATGTGACGCGTTGTGTGATCGGACATGTTTGTGTCCTGTGTGCGAGGAACAAATGTATGATAATGTGGTTAAGTATAGTGTGGGACTACTCCTCATTGTATCCGTGATATGTGGTGGTATGTTGATTACGGTTTGCCGGTTTGTGCCCCACAAGGTTTAACTAAAAGCGAGGAAATGACAGCTATCAAGATGCTATTTGTCTTCTTTTGTGACATGCTTCCGTCCTTCGACCCGAGTAACACGAAATTCATTGTGTTCCATGGCAACACGGTGGGGGAGGATGTTGCAAGTTCTATAAGTGATGCTCTGTTTCAGTTCAGGAGGAATGCATGATGTGAAGGTGCATGCGAGTCAGTAATTTAATGACACGTAAAGTGTGCTGCAGATTGCTTCTTGCCATTCATCGCCGGCGGAGTGGAAACACTTGGTACTTTTATGTCTGCATGTGTGATTGATGTGCCTGGAAAATGGGATGCTCTTCACCGAATGCTGAATATGGGCTATTCATTGCTAACTTGCTCACCTGGACTTAATTGCTGAGCTTGTATAAAGTAATGGCCCGTCGAAGTGCTTGCAGTGAATGTGCGTGTGCAACGTCCACCACGTAAGCCTGCACGATTTGGTTCGCGCATGGCTTTGGATGCCGTCTGTGGGATCTATTATTGGATTGGGTTTATTGCAGAACCGCACCCACACACACTGTATGTCAATGCATGCCTAGCTCTGGTTCGTGCTCCTGAGTTCCTGCTGGCCTCTGACAACCCTGGCATATATGGTCGCGTGTCTTGTCCATCAGCCGAGCACATCCTGTGTTGCTGTGCATGCATAAGGAACCTGAAGGCATCTTCAATAAACGTGGCAGGGGTGAGTCTACAAACGACTTTACCGGCGGGGATGACACACCTCAGATCAGTAACCTTGATCTTAATGAACATTTTAGGATATCAGTTTGCTCGTCTGGATGAAAGGACAGCATGCTCGTAGTTTTGTGATGGTTTGTTGCTACCACTCTGCTTGGAAGTACTTTGAATATTTCGGAACATCACTCGATTTTACCACTTCCAAACATTGACCTTTCATAACCTATACCTGAAGTTTTTACAAAATATATGAAATAGATGCATACAAAGCCACTGAACATCTGGTGTCTCTACGTATTCTTATTCTGACGCAATCGAGGAAAAATCAGGGGGAACACCCGAGAGCCTCCCCTTCAAACCGGCTGCGGTTAATCGAAGTCGAAGTCATAATCAGGCTATCCGGATTTCACGAAATCTGTTTTGGGTGCTTAGACATGGAGGGGTGCTGGGAAATGAAATTTGGGTAAACTTGTGTTTTGCTTTGTATATAGAATTTGAAGAAAAACTGTACTTGCATGTTTCTTAGCATAAGTAAGATTTTATTTACCACTTAATTCCTTCACAAATGCGTACTGTTCAGTTGACAAGCACTGTAATACAAAAATGGTCTTCAATGGAGTAATATATAATGAAGAATGATGTCAGATGCTGAAAAAAATAATATATTCTCATACCTCTCATAACTCAATTCATCTCTTTTTTTTCAGGAAAAATATGTGTTCGAAAAGTTTTCCTATTTTTCTTCTCATATTTCAAAATTTCAAGAAAAACTTAGCTTACTGAACCCAACCTAGCCTGACCTCTTCATCCTCTTGTAAGAAGGCCTACATTCTTTTGCCAAGGAATTTTCCATGTTGCTAGCCGACAGGGCCGAACGACGCCGGACCAGCACCGTCCTTCCCATTACATGTTTTCTTTATATCAGCCAAGCCGAACCAAAACGTCGCGGACCTGCGCGGGTCACAGGCGGGGGCAATAGATCTGGAGCAATAAAACGCGCGAACCAGGGCTAAGCACCTCGTTTACTACGTTTTGCTGCCCCACCCCAGCTGGCCGCCTGGACACAACAACAGAAAGAAAGAGGTCGGTCGACCTTGAGGCTAGCGACCCTTAGTGGAAACTCCAGATCGCCACCAGCTCCAGGGAAGACGAAGAAACAAGGGTTGTGGCAGAATGTCACAAAGGCCCAGGTGGCATCGGAAAGGCATGGCCGCAAGGAGATTTTAAAAGATTTAGATGGCACGCTGCCGACCAATCAAGACGCGATTTTTTTACTCGGATCCTGGTGACTGGTGGACACTTTCAGGGGGCGGAGAAAAAAAATTGTAACGAGAACTGAAGAATCATGAGGAGAATCAGTCGGAGTAGCTGAGCAATCGAAATTAGTTCGGTCCGGCACGGTTTGGGAAAGAGGGAAAGCATGTCATACAGATGACTCACATGTCAGATGGTGGTCGCCCTCCAGCCGTCCGTCACTTTTCCACTCTCCTTCTCCCTGCACTTCTCGGCATAACTATTACGTCTGCCTCCATGACTATGTATATATATATATATATATATATAGCGATGAAATGACCACTTCAGAGGCATTAGCTCAAATCAGATGGTTGTTTGACCGCACAACCCCGCTGGTCTCTGTGACCCAGGGATGCAGATGGGCTCCGAGCACAGTATGCATGCGAGACCGCTACTAGAGGCATTGCGTTCGTTGAAGTCTGACGCTGGACAGTAGGATAGATGCAAAACACTGTTCGGCAATTAGTCCAACTCTGTTCGCTATGCATGTGGCACGGATTTTGCAGTGGTTCAGAGAATGGAAGGACGGGGTTGGCATGCTGTAAGCCTCGGGGCTGAAAGAGTAGGGCCGGCTAGGGTATGCACACGACCAGGGGACGTACCGAACGTGGTAGGGATCGGTGTCCACCCGTTGGATGCGTAGCGCTGGCCGCAAGTTTTTCAGCGAATAAGTCCCGGCGAGGCAACGAATGTAATAAGGCTAGATGGGTCGGTCATAGACACCAGAACTCATATATAAGCCTGCGGAGCCAGTAAATGAGACTCATCGTGACATTAAGGCCGTACACAGGCGAGGAACGCTACTAATGATGGCAAGGCTAGCTATGATTGGTAGTGAAAGGTATGGAGATTCAGCCCACATAATTGCTAAGATAGATCAATGGTCAGCCGGTATGTGTGTTTGTGCACCGTTAAGGGGGGGTACTGGGAGCCAAGCTGCGGACCAACCAATTTGTTAATTATGAAGGAGAAAGTGAATGGGGCGAGCGAATGTGAGCGAATGGGGCGAATAAATGTGTGTTACGTAGCTTTAAGATCAGCGGAAGCCGCTTGGGGCTAAATGCCCTCCCAGCCGGGGGCTAAATGAGCGCGCGCGAAGCGACTCGAACCCTGTTTTATTAGGACATGGGAGACCAGTACAGGCCAGCGCTCTAGCCAACTGAGCCACCCGGGCGGTATCTTAGATGCTCTACTACTACCTAGCTGCTCCCTACCTACCTAATTCACATTACTTAGTAGATACTTTATACATTACGTGTAAAGAAAATATACGACATTCAATATACCAGGAGGTGCTGAGTTGATATCAAAAGTAACGATAAAGGTTATATTTTATTACTCAACTCCTGATATCAACTCAGCACCTTCTGGTATATTGAAGGTCGTATATTTTCTTTACACATAATGTCTAAAACCCAGGAGCATCTAAGAGCCATTCTTAGTTGTATTAAACGATACTTCATACTACATTTTTTGCAGGGTATGATGCCTATTGCATTGATCTGCGGTTGTTAAACCTGATATCTCTGTCCACATAATATTAGTCATTTCGTCATTTGAATCATTTCAGGACTAGGCGACAACCTGTGCCGATGGATCTCGAACGGAGGACGGTGTGGGCAGAGCTTTTGTTTGTGGCTCTGTCGTCCGATCCTTTTCCCTCCCGACTTGCGCATCTGTGTACTTATCAGAACTTATCGCTGTTTTGAAAACTTTATGCTACATCGAGGCGTCGGAGGGAGATCGACATGCTATTTCCATCGATCCTTCATGCAGCATTTCGGCCCTGAACACATGTTATCCGTCCAGCCACCTTTTGCATGATATTTTAAACAGTCTGACCAAGATGCACAACATGAGACGCCGGGTAATTCCATGTTGGCTTCCTAGACATGTGGGTATTTCTGGTAACAAGTTGGCATGCAGCACGCGTGCCGTGCACTCGGACGCTGCCACTTCCTGCCACGGACCATTACCGAGAGGTGTCCGTCTTCCTCCTAGACAAGTGGCGGGCAATGTGGCAATCTGCAGCACAATAGCACATCTTAGGCCGTGCCCACAATGAGGGGCTTGATACTTTCTCTCACCGTATTTCGATGAAAATCTTAGTTATAGGCGCAATATGGCCATAGTTGTCGATACACCCTAAAGCCCAAATAACTAACTAACTAAGGTGATTTACGCTTCAGACGGAGCTCAGCATGACCATTTTGTACCAACGTTTTTCATCTGCTGTTCCCTTTGAAGCCAAATGGCGCCCGTTGATAAATGACAGCCATTAATATCGCAGCGGGCACACGTCTGCACATACAAAAACCGCACAAATTGCGAATAGTGGCGAAATGAGGGCCAGTAAAAGTTCGAAAATATTCAAGTCAGGTGTTCAACAGGCGTATTTGTGACAGGATCACTAATTGCTGTGTTTTCGACAAGGATTCACAACATGTGGCCGATCCAAGCACGCCCGTATATAAGAAAGGACACCCCAGTCAAAGTCACACACTTCTCGGACACAGAGCGCCGCGATGACGTCCACGCAGCAGCTGACTGGCCTTTTGGCTGCGTACCTTCTGATCACGGTTCGTGCTGGGCTGGCGGCTGGCGCCCTGCTGCCAGTCTCTGGAGCTTCCGGCACCAGCTTCGAGCAGGACAAGATGCCGCCCGGCGGCAACTTCACTGATGACGTCACGAAACTAGCTGCCGGCGACGATGACGACTCCATGTCAGCCGTGTTCTTGGGAAGCTCTCTGGCTGCCCTCCCCAAGGGAGCTTTCGGGGACGACACAGAGCTGGGCGAGCTGGGCGACGCATCCGAGACAAAAATCGCTTACGACACAGCGACAGCCGATCAGAACGACGCGGTGGGCCGGGACGGCGAGGCGGGACACGCCGAGACGATCACCAGCCGAGCGGTGATCCCATGTGGCAGCTACTACGTGCGCGGCTACCACGTCATACAGTCCCCGAACCACCCGCGCAACTACCCCAACAACTACTACTGCTACTACTACCTGCTGCCGGCCAGGGGCAGGCGCATCAGCATGCGGTGTGACCGCTTCGTTCTCGAGCGCTCCAGCACCTGCAGATACGACTCGTTCTACATACACGGAACAGGTAGATATTGCGGAACCAGCCGGCCGCCGATCGTGCGCAACGCCAGATACCTCTACATCCAGTTCCGCACCGACTACAGCGTGGTGCACAGTGGCTACAGGTGCCACATTCGCGCTTGAAGCTCTTCCGCTGACCTGGCGACCTCCGGTGACCTCTGATGAGAGATCTGGTGGGCACTGTAAGGGATGCGGTGACCTTTGATGATGGATCTGGTGGGCTCTGATATGGAACCCAGTGATCTCTGATGAAAGATTTCGTGAGCCCTGATGAGGGACCAAGTGACCTCTGATGAGGGATCTGGTGTGCCCTGATGCGGAACCCGATGCTCTCTGATGAGAGATATGGCTAGCCATAATGGGAGTGCCGGCGATCTCTGATGAGGGATCTGATTGTCTCTGATGATGGATTCGGTGAGCTTTGACGAGAGACCTGGTGCCCTCTGATGGATAATCTAGAGAGATATAATGAACCCTGATGGCCAAGCAGGAACTGAGAATGATCGACATCCGCTGTTATGTTTGACCTTTGGTCCTTTCTGCTGACCTATAACGGCTTAACCTCCGATTGCCATTGCACTACCGAAGGTAGAGCAGACGCACCTCGCGAGGAACTGACATATGATCCTTGGAATCAGCAGTAGGTTCCAACAATGACATGCATGACTTCTCAACTGGTGCGATGTATGATATTTAGAGTGCATTATGATGTTTAGTTATCTGCTGTTTGGGTATCTGTTTGTTACTTTGGGAAACAAGCAAGGTAGCATTTTCTTTCATTATGTTTGTTACGTGAAAGCAAATATAAAATGCCTCGGCAGAGTGTTTTTTCTTGACATCGCACACAATCAAAATAC
This sequence comes from Ashinkailepas kermadecensis, assembly GCA_034440615.1. Lineage (NCBI taxonomy): Eukaryota > Metazoa > Arthropoda > Thecostraca > Neolepadidae > Ashinkailepas > Ashinkailepas kermadecensis. The sequence continues at coordinate 39,413 of JAOTOM010002641.1, forward strand.
TACAGATCAACCTCAAATACTCAAGGGTTCACATACGGTGCGAACACGGGTAGGAGATCCAACGAAAAACACAAATAGATGGCCTATGTCCTTCTGCCTAGTCACCAGGCAGAAGCTGTATCGCGTGGTTGTGTGGGTGGTGTGTGGCTTGTTCAGAATGGCATCAGTTGCTGGGTTTGATCCAGCTGCACAAGTGGATAAGTTTACCACAGAAAATACGATTGCCGTTTTCAGCAAGTCATGGTGTCCATTCTGTGACAAAGTCAAGGAACTGTTTGGGAAGATAGATAGATTCTCTCTCTCTCTCTCTCTCTCTCTCTCTCTCTCTCTCTCTCTCTCTCTCTCTCTCTCTCTCTCTCTCTCTCTCTCTCTCTCTCTCTCTCTCTCTCTCTCTCTCTCTCTCTCTCTCTCTCTCTCTCTCTCTCTCTCTCTTTTTTCTCTCTCTCTCTCTCTTTCTCTGGAGAGAGTGTGTGTTTGTGAGAGAGAGAGAGAGAGAGAGAGAGAGAGAGAGAGAGAGAGAGAGAGAGAGAGAGAGAGAGAGAGAGAGAGAGAGAGAGAGAGTCAAGGAAGAGGAGAGAGTGAGAGAGAGAAAGAGAGAGAGAGAGAGATATATATATATATATAATTTCAGGGGGCCTCCTGCAGTCTTAGGAGGCACCCCGGGCTTCCTTCTATCCCAAGACAATGAGCCTTCCAAATGCGGGCTCCTTGACAAGCGGGTAGCGAAGGCTTTCCCTTGACGCCAGGTGCGCTTTCATACACCGCTTAGTTCGGAAGATGGAGGGAGTCTTTAACGATGCCCTCGCAGACGGCGTGGGAGGTTCTGACCAGAAAGGTCGGAAAGATGGTTATTGTGATTCACGGGGTTCTCACATGATCTGGACATAACCGCGTGGCAAACAATGAAGTTGCAGGGACTTTCTAAATCTGTCTTACGTTGCCCAATGTTAGTCCTACTGAAAATTAAGCATGAGGTGACAAACAAAATTGCTTAGGAAGTCCTCTAGCTCGAAATATGCAGCACTTTTCCGGGTCATATCTAAAATGAAGAAACAGATATGATCATTGAGATACTATTTCATGTTGATCTCTCGGTAACCTAACACAGTACATATTTCTTCAGCTTCCTTTTAAGCTCTGATGTCAATGTATTGCATGCGATGGAGGTGTAGAAATGAAATGGAGTCGTTGTGCTAAGACCTATCAAGTAGCAATGTTTCAGTGATATTTCAGCCGAGCCTCTGAAAAGAAGAGGTTGCTTCAAAATCGTTGAAGCACCTGGGTCCTATATGGGCTGATTGTGAGCTTGCGTTCGCTGTCTTTATAAAGAAAAATGGAAGTTTCAAAGCGGCGCTGTCCCAGTATACATTTGGTATGGCAATAATACGTTATTCCTTGTCTATGCATAAACATTTAGTTCATAATGAAACAACTTTTCGCTTGTAAAAAGTGTTTTCCCCAATTTCGGTTATCATGGATACGCCTATGATTTTTAATTGGCCTTCATTAGCCCACAATTGAAAGCACTATGCAATTGAAGTCGAGTGGGAGTAATTGGACCCGAAAGTGATAACAAGTCTAAGAGCTAAAGCACAAGCAGGGTTCGTTTCAGACAGGTGAAGCACTCTGTAGACCGACGTTTAGAAACCACTGCTCAGAAATGCGTCATTCTGGTGAACTTGACTCTCTGAAAACCTGCTCCCTTGACGAAACACTGAGTACGCCCATGGCACTGGTGGGCCTTTCGTGCAGTAGCCGGTGCCAAAGGGAGCCAAATGGGCCATGAGCTCATTGAAGCACAGGGACCCTTGCCGCCTTCGGTCCCAAAGGACACCCCGTGCCGGCGAGCCGGTGAAGAGTGGCTGAGTCGTCGGAGCAGCGGCGGCAGATGCGGCAGCGGCGGCAGATGCGCGAGTCGGTGCCGTCCACGTTCGGACGGCGGCCGTGTCAGTTCGTGGTGCTCCGGCGGCGCCAGACGGACGCATCTCGCGGTGGCTCTCGGCCGCCCGGCTGCTGGCCAGTTCAGGTCACGTCAGGTCAGTCAACGCTCGGCGCCAGTCTCCCGCACGCGGGTCCGTTGCTGTCTGTCACAGTCGCTTCATGTGATATCTGTCGCATCAGCAGATGCACACCGCTGGCACTCGTCGTTTTTAATTGTGTTGATGAATTGTCGTATTGTTGGATTTACATATATTCCTATGGTACTTGGTGCATCGAAGCCCCTGCTCTGTTCCGCTGCAGAGATTATCCGTTGCAAATCAGGAAGTTATCTGACAAGATTATCTGGGCCAGGTCAAGCTACCAAAATTGATAATTTCAATTGACATTTCGTGAGGCGGCTTGACCTAGTAATACAATGCTATATTATGCTATTATTTATAGCACGAGTTATTCCCATAGAGTTTGGACTATAAGTATTTCAGAGGCAGCAACAACACCAGATACGATCATCGTTCACAAGGTTTACATCGGCTGCTTTGACTTCAAAGTTCGATGGGTGAACAATAACCGCCGATCGCGGAGTCATTACCCGAGGTGAAAAAGCCTGCTACTCGGCCGTGAGAGGGGTTGACAGATAGTTGAACTATAACAAAAGTTATATTATGCTATCATTATTATTATGCTACATTATGTTATATTTTGCTGTACATATATGATTATGAAATCCGTTCGTACAGATAGGAAGTGCGGGGTGCAACGTCGACCGTCCGGCCACCGGTAGTTGAGGGTGACGAAGGTTTCTTTGGCATAGTAGCGCTGCGGCGCGAAATGGCGGCCGATCTCGACGTCATTTAGCTTTGAAGGCATTGACCTAAGGTCATGAAATCTATATTGCAGCTAGTTCACCACAGCCGTAATCCACTCTCCAAATTGCGTTCTTCTAGCTTCAGTAGCTTCCGAGATCTTATGGGAGGCGAATCCCCCTCCCCCCCCCCGGAGTCGCGTTTTGTGGAAGTCCCTCCGGCGCGCGTGCAAAATTTGCCTACATGAAATTGTTAGGAATGACTAACAATAGTCATGAGTATAGCAATATTCAGCTGGACTTGTGGAGCCTAAAAAGTGGGCGGGTAAATGGATAACGGATGAAAAATGGATGTTTCAAGATAATGACAGGTATGATAATGTATTAAATATGTCATGTCAAGATTGTAATCTGTATTCATGTGTTGTGCAAATATGTTGAGGGCAGCTATTCCCTGCCTTCCCCCCTCCCCCACCACATAACCTTTGCAAATCTGATCCATCTCTTCGAAAAAAAACGTTTTTTCCATCCCAACTGCTGACAAGAGGACAATGCACAATGTTTGCTTTCGCTCTCTCCAAGCATGGAGGTAGTGGTTTTATCCTCCTATTTTAGGGCGTTTTGGTAGGCTCGACCGGCAACAGTACTCTGAACTGGAAGGAGACACCGAGTTCGCATTAAAGGAGCGTAGTTTGTGTCTCCGGGCCCGACACTCCCACCCTACACACCAAAATGCCTGCAGTGATTGAGAGCGCTTTCTGATTTGTGCTTTAGTATTGTGCAAACACCAAAATTTGTGTTGATCTGGTGTACTTTTTAGCTGAAGTGGTGGGAGGACGGCTGCTTTGCTGTGACTGCTTAGCATTAGGTGTACGCCGTTTTATGACAAGTTTGTGACTGGATTGGAATTGGGCAACACAATAATTCTGCAAAGTCTCCACCTATGCTGGCTTGGCACCAACACTGGTATGCTTCAGTTGGCTTTTGGTAGGATTATGGTTGGTGATAAAGTTGAATTCTGGTTATAAGACGATATAGGCAAAATAAGAGGTATTTATTGATATCAGTAGATGTATTAGCTACATATTTCCATAATAAAGAAGAGTAAATGCCTTTGCATATTCTTTAGCATTGTATTCATTACATTAATATCAACTATCTTCATCTTCAGCATTCATCTAAATATCTTCATCTAATTCATATTCGTATGCAGCAAGTTGCATTCCAAACGCGAGACCTTCGTTGGCTTTGTGCACCCTTTGACTGCCGGAGTTGGAGAATTTGGACAAAGCCGATTGTCGCTGGACTGCCGGATTTGGACAGATTTCGACGCGGTGACCACAAAGCGGCACTCTGCTGAACGGTAGCGGCGAAAGGGTCTGGTCGACTCGGAGGTTGTCCATCAGTGCTACACGCGCTGGATATAGACTCAGGAACGGCAAGCGCAACACTAAACACCCCACTAGGTGATCACATGCGCCGGACATAATCTCATCAAATTATTACATCTGCCTCGTTCACAGTGGAAAATATTACAATATGTTAGGATGTAGCAGGATTGAAAATTGCTGAATCACTGAACATTCTCAACCACAAACCAGAACCCTCTACACACAAACATAACCTTGATGAGTACTGAAACCAGTCTCATGTCAGTGGTTTGGCTGTTTCTTTTTGTCTGATATCAATAGTATGAGATCAGTACATTAGTTGGATCTCAAATAAGCGTAGGATGACATTTAACTGGATCAGTTTTAATATTCACATATACATTAACAGAACAGAGATTTGTCACGAAATGTTCTTCAATCGACTAGACTATTTTGGTCGTTGAATCAGCAATGCATTGAATTACCAATGTGCATGACTACGAGATAAGTAGGTGTGGGCATTATTCATCAATTTGACTATGCTGGTAAGTGATGCATGCATATGCGTATATATATACACCGCACACACACACACACACACACACACACACACACACACACACACACACACGAGCGTGCACGTTCTACAAAAGCTCGCACTGTTCTGTTTAAAGATGCACTGTATTCCTGCACAAACTGTGCGCCCTGGGGAAGGCCTAAAGCCTAAACATAGTTGTGCTTTTTAATTGTTTCCATTCTTATGACTTTGCATGAACAAAAGGCGATTTATGTTAATATTATTATCCACACCTCCTGGGAAAGATTCCCTGCTGTAGCGACAGGCTTTATGTTTTTGTTCGTGAAGATACGAGTTGATGCGCGCATTCTTCGATGATACGTACCCTTATGTTGTCAGGGGCACGCGTTTTATAAGTGTTCAATGCATGAAGCGCTAAGCTAAAATTCTCATCTGATGGTAACCTCGTCAAGAAGTGGTAGATCGTATGAGGCTGTTTCTAAAAAAACACAAATATTCAGGACAAGTCAATTGTTCCGCAAGAGTTAAATTAAACAGGCTAGTGCGTTCCACATCACAAGTGAGTTTTGATTCCGTCCACGAGAGCTGGTAGCTGGCTTTTTGAACCCATAAAATATTTGAGGCTGTGCTTTAAATCATCTATGCTACCCTTAATATACTCACCTTACTTCCAGCAACTCACATGCTTAAAGCAGCAGCGTTCATCTACACAAGATGTGTATCCTTACAGCTTCGGCGTTTATCTACACAAGACGTATATCCTTACAGCTTCGGCGTTTATCTACACAAGACGTACATCCTTACAGCAGCAGCGTTCATCTACACAAGATGTGTATCTTTACAGCTTCGGCGTTTATCTACACAAGACGTATATCCTTACAGCTGCGGCGTTTATCTACACCACACGTGTATCCTTACAGCAGCGGCGTTTATCTACACAAGACGTATATCTATACAACTACCGATTGCTTTGGGATGTGTATTCCTCTGCATACGGTTGACGCGGCCTCCTTCCCCACGGTGCTCCCCTGCGGCCGCACCACACAAGGGTGGAAATCGGTCTCGCATAGCGGCGAGCCGCACACAGTGGCGAACGGCTGCGGTGACGCATCGCACAGTACGTCAACAGCGTCGTCAACTGACGTGGCACATCGCACAGTACGTCAACAGCGTCGTCAACTGACGTGGCACATCGCACAGTACGTCAACAGTGTCGTCAACTGATACGTTGTCGGTCGAATGGCTGCGTGTGACACATCGCACAGTACGTCAACAGCGTCGTCAACTGACGTGGCACATCGCACAGTACGTCAACAGCGTCGTCAACTGATGTGGCACATCGCACAGTACGTCAACAGCGTCGTCAACTGACGTGGCACATCGCACATTACGTCAACAGCGTCGTCAACTGATGTGTTGTCGGTCGAATGGCTGCATGTGGCACATCGCACAGTACGTCAACAGCGTCGTCAACTGATACGTTGTCGGTCGAATGGCTGCATGTGGCACATCGCACAGTACGTCAACAGCGTCGTCAACTGATATGTTGTCGATCGGGTTCCATAAAACTAGTTCAAGGGCCCTAATCGTGCCATCAAATTTCGCTCTCTTGTGGCTGAGCGAAGTTCCCCGAGCTACCAGTCGTTGAGGCTAAGCTTGTGTTAAAATCGGCAAACAGCATTCGAGTGGTCCGATATAAACGTTAGTGGTCGGAGAGACGCTTTCACATTTGCAAGCCGTGAACAAATCGGATTTGGAAGATTATCATCATCCCCTATGGGCCCCCTTGTATCCGTCAGAACGTGCTGTGACAAACCTGATATATTGCAATCGTCCAATAAGCAGGCAGCACGCTGGGACACACTTTCGTAAACAGATTCAACTTGACACGATGCGGACTTTAAGGCCAACTTAACAAGCGAACCTGAATCGATACCGTCCCTTCCTAAGATGTCCAACCTAATAAATCGGCGTTGTCATCGGAACTGCGTAACTCGAATAGGGAGCTCGTGTCTGGTGGCTTGAAACGTAGGTCAGCTCTGAATGATGCGTTCTCTGCTACGTTCACCGATCTCGGCATGCACAATGCACCCACATGTGGTTCATGGTGCTGTCAGCCCACACATCATCACCGTATCTGTAGACACAATGCAAATGACACTAGAGACGATTCCAGCACACAAAGCATACGGACCAGATATCATTAGCCAGTTCATCATTAGAGATTATGCCAGCCAGCTCACGATTCCGCCGACAAAAACTTGCAATCAGTCTCGGCAATCAGTTATCTATCCTACATCTGGAAACAGGCCAACACCATCCCAGTAGCTAAGAAGAGCGACAGAACATCCAACTACCGCTCTGACTCACTGCTGCATATTTTTGGTAAAGCTCTCGAGTGTGTTGGGCATGATATCCTGTCGCCGCATATTGTGCCGGCGGACGTGGCTTTGTCGGAGCAGCATTGTTTGTTCCTGGGCGGCCACGTGTGTTGAAGTTAGGTGCTTGCTTATCATTGGCTGAGATGCCAAGTCAGACGTACGTCAGATGGACACAATTACTGCAGACTATTCGGCGGCATTTCAAGGTGTTAATCACAAGCTCAGTATTTACAACCTAAAACACTCGTACCATCTGCATGAGTCGATTCCCGGACAAACTCTAGATGTGAAGCATCGAGTGGAATAGTATCGAAGCGAAAATATCGAAAGACAAGGTCTCGAATGAACACAATATAGCATGCACAAAATGTCCAACACGACAAATATCGAATCGGAAATTGTAAGACAAGCCCTCGAATGAACACAATATGGCATGCACAAAATATCCAACACGACAAATATCGAATCGCAATTTGTCCAATACATAATTTGATCCCGCGCAGTCTTATCCGTCGTCCCTCACTTTTTTCTGATCCCACCCATCTACATATTAACTGGACGTGCAGTAGGCAGTCAGCTGAAATATTTCCCAGTTCAAATAGCCCTCGCCGTACTTCGGTATTTTTCCACCTTCGGCAGCACATGGTGGCGGTTGGTTGGACCGGTATGGCGATTTCGAACTAAGTAAGCTAGAGAAACGAAGAAAAAACCAGCCCGTCAAGATGCTTCGCAATTGACACCAAGCGTCATACTATCAGGCCATTGCTTGACCCCAGAGGTGAGGTCATTGGTCAAATTGTCGGAAAAATGGAAACGTTTCACGACTTTCTGCAAATTGTGATCAATGTATTGTCCAAGATGCCAACCCAAGGTACTTATTGAGATATTACAATTCTAGCAATAGGTGTGAATTGGCCTTTGTTCAACACGGAAAGTGTTAGGTCGGGTCAAGCGCATGGCCCTAGTTTCGAATTATCGGAAAACTTGCCAAACTTGTCTAATTTTCAGTTGCCTTTGATAAAAATGGGCACTGAATTCCAACTCAGTGCTAAAACAATACTCCAGAGTAGACCCAAATTCGAAAAGGTTATCCGAGGTTATCTTTGGTCACTGATCTTGGTGCAGCACAAACATTGAGTGACTTAGGTATGCTTTATTTGTACTTGGGTAAAATTTGAAGCCAAATTTATACTTAAGAGGAAATGGAGCTGAGAACATCGTAAAACAAAGGGTATATTTCAACAAAAATATCAGGAAATTCGCAAGGTCACACCTTAGGGTGGTTAACCTATCATGGACTTGACCTTCATATATTCGCGATGCACGTTAATGCATCACACATGCACAAGCAGGGTGGAAATTATTGCGCAAGAGGGTGAAATGGTCGTTAAAAAGACTGGCTTCCAGTAGTAGTAGATCATCGATTTCGTCGTTTTTCCCCAGGACTTCAAGAATGACGTCATAGCTTGACACAATACAAACTTGACATTTTACAGGCGTATGTAAGCTGGCTGGATAATAGGCTGTTGCACATGTCATGAAAGTTGACCTGCGCACTCAAGCCCTAGACTCTGAAAACCTTAGGAGAGAAGGGGTTGCATCAACCCATCTGTGTTGACGGGAATAAGACGGCGATGAGACGTTTTGGGAAGGATTGGCGACACGGCGGTGTGACCGTGTCTTTCTGGCGCTTCAGAGCAGGGCACCGTACACGTTTAGTCACAAATAAGCCGTGCCTGCAGACTGTAGGCAGTTGCCACATAATTCATCGGTGACGGAGATGTGCGTCCAGTCGGAAAGCAGTGACATGGCTGACCGAGCTGGCATAGCACTTGGGCGTGCACCAGAGGATCCAGCCCAAGTGACCTGTTGATGTTGGTAAGGCTGTGATTCCCGTGCCGCCTAGTTGGGTTCCCTATCCGATCACAACAGACAGTAACCTCAATGGTTGTGTCCCGGCGACTGGTTGATGTTGGTAAGGCAATGCTTCGCGTGCCACCTGTTTTGGTCCCCTATCCGACCAAAACAGACAGTGGCATCAGTGGTAGTGTCCCAGCGACTTGATGCTGGTAAGGCTGTGTCTCCAGTGCCACCTGTTTGGATCTCCTATCCGACCACAACGAACATTGGCATTAGTGATAATGTGGCTGTGGTTTAAATCTAGCTACGTATAACCGAGTACACTTAGCGCATACACACGCAGGTGCACCCGCCTATAGGCATTGGTGAAGAACATGGAACGAGGTTGCTAATAGTTAAGAGGCCATTCTTTGGGTGGCACTTGATATTAATCCAATTTATAATGCACGTTGTATCACAAGAAGATGAAACTCCATCGACGAGAACATACGGCATCTTTCTGAAGTTGCCTGTTTTCTGTATGAGGCGACATCTGAATCGGGTGGATGGACTCACCCGACGGTGCCGCCACGAATCCGCCGGGAGGGTCTCCATCGCAGTCAATGTTATCATAGCCCGCGGCGAGCCCGATGAGTGGGTTCGCCTGCCTGTCTGACCTCTCCTTAATGATCTACTACATTTGAAAGGGTTGTGCAGCTTTTGCATTGCATTGCGTATTACAACATAGCACATATTGTTTGTTTTCCATTTCCTCCACGCTAGTGCTGGAGTAATCTTCAGTGCGGCTTGCTTTGGTTGCCAGCTGCTGCATGGAATGCTTTCTCTACAGCAATAGCCAGCAACAGCAATTGTCACTGGTGCGACAGGAGCGTCAGTCCGTACAAGTCGAACAGCCTAGGACCCGCGTCATCCCATCATTTTATGGCCGCGGAGAAGCGTTGTTTTGTCTCTGCGGCTGAGAGGTGGGCTGTTTGTGTTTGTGATAGACAGTCGCATAGGAACATAGACAGAGCAAACTCTAAGCTTTCGAATAGCTGAACTGGAAATACAAATCGAAAGAATGCTGGGCTGCAGAAATAAAGTTGCCGACATCCGACATTTCTACTTTCAGTGGGTGTGAGACAGGAGGCGGGTACGAAGAAGGGACAGTCACGGTCTTACCCCTCTGCTTGAAAATCGTTCCTGTGCAATGGGTGGGGGTGGTGGGTGGGGGAGAGCAGGAACGAAGACGCTGGGGTAGCTCAGGAATGAACATTTCACCTCGAAACTGAAGGTGGCAACGCAATTGCATCAGCCTCTTGCGCCCCCTTCATGTACTTGCTCCTGTTTGGCCGCCGCTAACTTTGGCATATGAGCATCGTGATTTGCTACGGCCATTCAATTTCTGTTTAAGCTGTGACAGCAATTACAACTGCACTGGTGCATGACTGGGAGCAGCTGTTGGCAACATACTTTCAGCTGTATAGTGGCACCATGTCTAATTACTTACTGTGTCAAGTCCCGGCTTCCTGGCCTTCGCTTGACTAAGTTACGGGTGGCAGGTATTGCGCCCGCCAGACCTGCCGGGCCTGCTGGTGCCCGGCGGGGCTTACCGGGCCTGTCGGGTCTACCGGGCCTGCCGGGCCCACCGGGCCTACCGGGCCTGCTGGGCCTGCCGCACCTGCCTGGCCTCCCTGGCCTGTCTGGCCTGCCGGGCCTACCGGGCCTACCGGGCCTACTGGGCCTACAGGGTCTACCGGTCCTGTCGCGCCCGCCGGGCCTGCCGGGCCTGCCGGGTCTGCTGGGTCTGCCGGGTCTGCGGGGTCTGCCGGGCCTGCTGGGTCTGCTGATGCCCCGCCGGCGTCTTTTACTACGCCACGCGGGCGATCGTCGCGGCGCCGAAACAGCGCGGCGGCGCCGTGACCGACGGGGCTAACGGAGCCCGCCGGGCCGACGTTATCGCCGGACAGTCACGTGACCCGAGCGTCGGCGGCGGCAGAGGGGGCGGCAGAGGGGGCGGCAGCGGCGGCGGCGGCAGAGGGGGCGGCAGAGGGGGCGGCAGCGGCGGCGCCGCCAGTGCCCACGTTGCGGGGGCGCTCTCGCCCTCCGGCCGTCGCGTCGTCGATGGGTGGAACTGGGTGGAACTTACTATGCATACTTGGGGGTTGCTCGGGCACTCCGACGTCAGCCTGAGCACAATGGATGAGATGATGGAAGACAAGCCAAGGGGAGGAAAGGAAAACAGTTGAATGATGAGGAGGTATGCATTTATAGGCAAGAGCGATGATGTGACGAGGGTGATCGGACTGGCGATTTTATGACACCTTTATTTCATATTTTGCGCATTCGATATTTTACGATTCGGTGCTTTGCATGTTCGATATTCTTTGCATGTTCGATATTCTTTGCATGTTCGATATTCTTTGCATGTTCGATATTCTTTGCATGTTCGATATTCTTTGCATGTTCGATATTCTTTGCATGTTCGATATTCTTTGCATGTTCGATATTCTTTGCATGTTCGATATTCTTTGCATGTTCGATATTCTTTGCATGTTCGATATTCTTTGCATGTTCGTTTATTCTGTTCAGCCGTTCGATATGTTGCGCATTCGATATTTTGCGATTCAATTATACGCTTGTTCGATATTTTGCGCATTATATATCTTATTTTCATTTCATTTCGATATTCATCCACCCGATATTTTGCGTTTCAATAAACTGTTCGGAATCTGCATTAATCAACGCTAAAATGGTTCGTCTCGTGTCTGCCCGATAGCCGCCAAAGGGTTGTGAACGGGAAAAGAATCATCTCATTAGAAATTAATGAAATCCGCAGTTCCAGGAGTATAGCTAGCGTTTTTTTTTATATTTCCAATGTGCATTAATGATCTTCCAAATCCTGGCCAGTCCACATCCAGATCCTGGTCCGTCATTTGGAGCCAGGTCCTTCAGTTGGGGCCAGGTCCATCAGTTAGAGCCAGGTCCATCAGTTAGAGCCAGGTCCGTCAGTTGGAGCCAGGTCCGTCAGTTGGAGCCAGGTCCGTCAGTTGGAACCAGGTCCGTCAGTTGGGACCAGGTCCGTCAGTTGGGGTCCAAGCTTAAATCGGTGCAAGTGCAAATCAATGCCGATAACCTTCAGGCGCGCGCCCATCCGGACAAGATGTCATAGGCAATGAAGGACTGGAAGCAGTCCGCCCGATCGAAGATCTAGATGTCATTGATCCGTGGCTCGCTTTTGCACCGCATGTGCAATGCACATGCGCACATGATCATTAGATACTCATTAGATCATTTCAGACATTTCGGTAATTTCGAAAATTCTTCATTCAAGCTTCATTGAATGAAGAATGAATTGCAGCCCACTACGCAAATGTCGGGTCCATATTAGAATGCTGCAGTGTGATCGGGATGGGCGCGGCTAATTCCCAAATGGGGTAAGGAGATCGTGTCGAACACATGCATCTACTCTGATGCGAGTTTCATTAACACTCCTCGTCGTTCCGGTCATATCCTCACACCCCGTCTCGGGGGTCGATACAACACCCCTCTAATCTCCAAACTAAGCGTCGCACGAAAACGAAAGAGGTGTCATCGGAAAGCGCTCGACGAGTGAGGCCAGAAACCACCCCCAAACTTTTACCCCCCAAAAAAAAATTGACGTCACTACGGGGCCTAGGTTTTCACGACTTACATCATGTTTTTAGCTCTAGGGAGTTCATTTTGGGGGAGATTTGAGAAAAAAAAATTGGAATCAGAAAAGGAAGGCGAAATACACCTTGGCTTTAAAAATTTTGCCAACCGAAAATTCAAATTTATATATTTTTGAAGTTTGAAAATTTTGTGTGTTCAATTTTCTTTAATTTTAATTTTTATAATGGGTAGATCGGACCGAAAAACGTTGTTCGAAGTCAACTTGCACTCATAAAAATGCTTACTTTAGCCAAATCCTTCGATTTTATCCCTAATGGGCAAATATGCAAAACTAATAAGTTATCAAAAACGAAAAAAATCAAAGATTCCTCTGATGTGTTTTGATTCATCCCTAAAGATAAGCAAACGCTGAAAGTTTCCTTAATATATCTTTACCGTTAAAGCGCGACGACTGGTTGAACTTTCATGGAGGTGACCTCACTTGACCTTCACTAACTCGTTGACCCTAGATGACCTGACCTCAAAATTTGCACACAACGTGTCAAATTGATGTAGAACCGCGCCGTTCTTTCACTATCTGCCGAAACATTAGGGGGGAGGCGCATTTCACCCCCCGCCGAGACGGAGCGGGTTAAGCAAATTCCCGCTGCTGAGGGACTTAAAAAAAATTATACTCCGTCGGCTTTCATACAGCTAATGGAAAAAAATTATGTCACGAAAAAAATATCGCCGAGCTCTCGCCGAGCTCTCGCTAATCTCTTGCTAATATCTGTGTAATCTTTTGCTAATCTCTTGCAAATCTTTCGATAAGTTCTCGCTAAGCTCCTGCTCAGTTCAAGCTCTTGTTAAGCTCAAGCTTTCGCTAGCCCAACGTAAGCTAACCTTGCCTAACCTAACCCAACCTAAGCCAACCCCTAAGCCAACCTAATTTAGCCTAACCTAATCTGGCAGAATGGCATGCAACCTGTGATATATGGAGGTATGGACAACTGGAACATGAAAGATAGGAGGCATCCAAAAGTGCGATGGGTTGCATTGAGTTAAGTTGTTACCTGAAATTTGGATAATTGATCGCAAAGACCGGGTTGAAAACTGACAATTTTGAATATGGATTATCCATGTGATTGTATTTCTGGAGGTGAAACCAAGCATAATTTGTAATTGCAACTGGATTCGTAAAACTGCAGTACATTAGAAGATTAAATAAAAACCATCAAATGCACTCCTACTTGCGATGACACTATTTGCTTACAACTTGCAATGGACCAGTGAGGATGGACCTGGGATGCGACATCACAGCACTCCTTTCTTTGAAATTATTGCAGTATTCTGCATTAAGCTAGTGCAACCTAACCCCAATTTTTCCATGGCATAAATATTAAAATCTAGATACATGTACAGATGTTGGATGATGTAAAACCCATGATTACTGGAAAACAACAATGTGTGCACCTGTAGGATATCTCATGAACATAAAAAGCTCTTTTTTCTTGTTCGCTGACTAAGTGCTTTATACATCACGAAATGGGTAAATGAACGCAGGGCTATCAATATGACTGCACGACTCGATCTTCCTGTCGACATATCCATCAGCAGAATGCAAAATTGCTCCAACTTCTGGTGTAATCACAGATAGTGGAGATAACACAGATAATTGTATGAATCTTCATCTACTCAACGCAACAATTAACATTGCATAAATGTCGCAGGAAGGTGCCTAAAAAGTGTTGAAATATAATGCTAATATAACTTACATATACCTAGCAAGTATGTTCTTGGGTATGACGTCATACATTTTGTCAAAGCTGGTGCACTTCAGAAGGGAAAAAATCCACGATTTCCCGTCGTCGGCGAATGTTTATGAAACCCGGAATACAACACTGCGTATTTTCCATGGCGAAAGTTTTATTTGCCGTCAGTGGCGGTAGCTTTATTTATGAAACTCGTCTCTGGTTTCAAAATAACACCAGTGGCACTTCCACTTTTCCATCCTATGACACCCTTCACCGGTACTGCAACATTAGACTTCATCCGCCGGCAGAATCCAACACGATCATACGCAACATCATGCGTTCATGCGCAACATCTTCTCGGGAAAAATTGACTCACCATATCTGATGACTTGTCTCCTTACATGTTATGGCACGACCGATTCACACACGTCATCTCTTTTATGTTCCTCGTGACTCGTGATCAGTCATCTCATGACTTGTTACTCCCTACATGTTTCGGCACGACTGATCCACACACGTCATCACGACACGACCCACAAGCATCATTTCTCCTATGTTCCTCGTGTACGTTTGCGTATAAATGCTGTGAAATGTGAATATTTATGTCGCGCAGATGAAGCGGCCAACACGTTTTAGCTCCTGATCTTGGAGCAGAAATTTTGTAGACTGTCACGTGACATGTTTTCTGCGCACTGGCGTAGGCCAGTGCGTAGACAACATGTCACGAGATATGTGTATCTACTGCCGGCGACAAACCAGTTGCAGCCAGTGATCTAAAGTATGTGTTCTCATGTTTATTGGCATGATTCCCTCAGTGGCGGATCCAGGGAGCTATGAAGGGCCCTGGTAGACTTGAGCCCCCTTTTAGTAATATGGGCCCTGGAATGTTTGGGAGCTCTCGCCGTTGGCTCAGGAGCCCTGCTTACTTACCGGGGCCCTCTCCGTCAGGCCGAGGGTCATTCCAATGATCTGAAGCCCCTCTCAGTCAGCCCAGGGCCTTTCGTATCTACTTGGGCCCCTCTGACGGCTCAGTGTCCCTTCACAGAAGTTGCGGCCCTCTCCAATAGCATTTGGTACTCCGGTGGCCAGGGGTCCTTGCCGTCGGTCCGGGATCCATCTTCCTTGGCTCAGCGGCCCTGTTTATTGGCCAGGGCCCTCTCCATCAGGCAGAGAGCCCTTTCAACGGCCGGGCCCCCCTCATTCAGTCCAAGGCCCTTCACATCGGCTTGGGCCCCTCAGTCAGTGCAGGTGTCTTTCTGCTAGCCAGGGGCTCTCTCCGATTGGCCGTGATTGTCTTCTGGTGACTGGGCACCTCTCTGTCGGACGAGAGGACCCGCGACACTTCGACGAGAGGCCCCGCGACACTTCGACGAGAGAACCCGCCACACCTCTTTCAGCTTTTGACCATCAATTGCATTGGAGGATACAATTTGAAGGGGCGAGAGTAACCTTGGACGAGAATGATAAGATGAAATGAGATGATAGTTAGATTGAGTGCTCATTCTCTCAGCGAGAGAAGGGGCATTACAGTTCAAGAAGTCCAAAACCTATTTATTGCCACCCCTCGGTTAAGTCCGCACTTTGCCACTGGTTAATAAGAAGAGTAATCCTCCGTAAGCGGTTTGGATAGACTGAAAAATATGCCGCAAACTGTCTTAACGCCACGAAATCCACGAATACTAACACCAGCATTTCATCATTTGTACTTCATCTAGCTTGTAACTTCGCCTATTAGTGGGATCTTGGTCCTGTTTGTAATCTGACTACCACAATCGCCCACCATCAGAGCGGGTCATCCCGGGGTCGGTTGATATTCCGCTGAAGCAACTGCGTGGTGATTGCTAAAGCTCAATTCAAGGTCATCTTTTGGCTTTGGTTGTCGGTAAGATTGTGCCGAGCATGCCACTCCCGGATTGGACGGTGCCGGTAGTCGCCAGTAGTCCACCAACATCTACTTGTTTTCCACACGGCATTTCTAAAGCAAAATATTATGAAAACTGGACGACACTGAGTTTATTAGAAAGCTTCACGAGTCGTAACTCGATAAAAGACAACGAACCAACATCCTGAAGGGGGCCTCAGAAGCGCCCCTTAATAATAGGCTTAAATATCATTCTAGCTGCTTTATAACATGGTTTTACACCTGAATTGCAAGAGTCAGAAATAATTATATTAGCTCAGCCACCATGATTCAAATTGCAAGGCTCATTTCGAGCACAGTTACTTAGCCAATAATACCATGTCCATCCCACACATTGCATGGTAAGATGCTGCTCTTCATGTCGGGGCCCATGCATATAATTATTTCAATTTGTGATTGGCTCCAGTCAACCTCACGCTCATTTTTGCCATAATCTGTTGCCAGAATTCCAGGATTCACATTGAGTTGTATAAATTTAAAGCATGCTGGCAGTTTATAATAGAGGCTCTTCCAAAATTGATATGTTGGAAGTGGAAAATAATTTCATCTCAGGTAGACTAGGGTCAGTTATAAGACCTTTTATAATATATTTTTGGCGATAACTACGAAATGGTTGAGTGGGTTTTCATAAACAGTACATCACATACATAATTATGGTTTTCTGTATCAATCTGCATTGGAATTAATTTAAAATTCCTTTCATAAACCATATCAAAGTACGTTGTAAATGTCTCTTCTACTATTGCAATTGATCAGGCACCTGAGATTAGTTGTAACACCATCATGGGGGAAATTGTAACAACATTGGGTAAATTTGTACTGGGTATTTTATGGTAAAAAGTGTTTTACGATTACTTTAAGTTTCCCCCACACACACTATATATATATATATATATATATATATATATATATATATATATATATATATACGTATTTATGGTAAAAAGTGTTTTACGATTACTTTAAGTTTCCCCCACACACATATATATATATATATATATATATATATATATATATATATATATATATATATATACGTATGTTTATATATTTTAGCGGTGCTTGCTTATTTATGTTGAAGGCTCGTGAGGACTGAGATGAGCATACACTCACTGTTCTGATTGGACGTCCCTGGACACAGAACTCGTGGGACAAAAACAAATTCTGACAAGTAAGGGCTATTTCAACACAGACATTGACCAAGAAACCAAACGACACATGGACAAGTACTTCACTAAGCAGCAGACAGAGCAAAACTACGGCACGGAAACTGGCAACTACTACACAAATAAAATGATATCGGCATACAAAACTGACTAGAATTACATCAAGAAATCAAATGACAAAGAGACATCATTAGAAGACAAGTAACCCCTACAGATAACAAGAGTGACATACAACTCATCACATGCTATCAACATAGGAAAACATCAAGTCTTCTCACGAAAGAAACAGCCCGCACGGTTCACTTGACAACCTAAAATCCAGCAATGTAGTGTACCAGTTCACATGCCACCGCAAAGGTTGCACAATGTGCACTTTGCTCGGCACACTACATTGGTGTAACACAGACGACACTCAGTGGACCCTTGACTGTACACCTGCACGACGGAACACCACACCAGCACATTCTCCAACAACATGACAAAAAGTGACTAGAAAATAAATGGCTGACAATACCTGCGACATGTACTGACATCCGACGGCTTCAGATTGCGCTGTCTACTCGGAAACATGCCCCGGAAATGAACAAACAGATTGAATAGTGTGCTATATTGGAGCTGATTGTACAGTAGCTTGCCTGTCCGTCGCATTATATTTGTCTGACAGCCATGACGGCATTGATTGAGACATAGCGCAATATAAAGCATTGTACGACTGCTATATGTTATGAGTTCCGTGCACTGCAACTGTTATATGTGATTAGTGCATGTTCTTTTTTTGGTTATGCGATGGAATTTCAAGACTGATCCGACACTTCAGGCAGTTTTTCTGACGATGACCATATATATATATATATATATATATATATATATATATATGTATGTATGTACATGTGTATGTGTATGTGTATTTGTATGTGTGTGCGTGTGCGTGTGCGTGTGCGTGTGCGTGTGCGTGTGTGCGTGCGTGCGTGCATGCGTGCGTGCGTGCGTGCGTGCATGCGTGCGTGCGTGCGTGCGTGCGTGTGTGCATGTGTGAATATGAGGCATCAGTAGAGTAACTGTAATCTTTCAATACCTCTGTAGGAAAGTCCTTATTGGCACGTGATAGTCTAGCGACCTCTTGTTCGCGATAACTCCAGTTACAAAAGTACCAGCACCTTTTGCTGCCCTGTATTGCACTGCAGCACTCCACGATCACACGAGAACTCCAGACACCGTACAGTACGTTCTCCTCGGAAGGTAAGCCGTGATACTGCCTTTCCTATGAATTTATAAGCTGAATTTAGTTGGGAAGCGCGCACGCGGAGCAGCGGTCCGACCTGTAAGAGTATTCAAGCTGAACTGGACTTGGGGGCGCACGAGCACTAGCGGCCGGAAGGCCCCCGCTCACGGATTGGTCAAGGGCCGCAGAAGCACACCATGACCTTACATCCATGTCGACGGCCTTCTAGAAGGGGAAATAGTCTATTTCTAGTGGCGGTGACAATGCGTTACGTTTACGGTACACTTTTACAATCGCAAGGCTTACGGGATTATATCAATTACGGTTACGGGACAGCCAAACGTATAACTTTATGTGAACACAGTTACATCTAGCATTAACGACGGCGGCGGTACGCGCCGGTCGTTTAGAGGTCACGGGGCTGGCGCCTCGCTGGCGGGTGTGTTAGCCCGGAAAGAGGGAGGGGAAGGTACAATGTCCAACGAACGGCGACCTCGCTGGGGCGGTGGCAGCTGACGTAGGCAACAGACAGGCGACGCCGGTCTCGGAGCCGGGTATTTGTCGCGCCATGACGAAGGGGCATTGCTGAATTATATGGGATCAAGACGCTCAAAAACTAACTCTCTTACAACACAGCTAGAGGTCCGAAAGGTCGGATCATTTCCCAGATTGATCCTGAGCTTCCACTCAGACATATCACGGCCTTCTACAATCACATTCGAATCAACAGACAATTACGAGACGACAACAATTTAATACATGTCAGATGACATACAGTTCTACGTGGGTTAGTCTAGGAGGTTTGTAAGGGTTATCCGCTCCCTGATCCATGGTAGTAAATAAACAATGTTCCTAATAGCTAAACACAAATTCAATTTTTCGTAAACATTTTGGCGATCACTGTCGCGCGCACACTGGTGAAAGTTCAGTCCGGTTCGGGAAGGGGAAGTAGCTGAGCATGGCCGACCTTGCCATCTCAGACGGTATGCCGCGTTCACTGGACGGCCATGCGGTAGTTACCGCATGTCAATAGTCACTCTGAGTCACTGGTCAGGGACACAACCCTGCCAACTGCGACGTCTCTCCATATACTTATGGAAGATCACGTTGCGTTCCATGATGTCCAGCTGCGAGAGCGGACTGTGATTCATCCATATCACCGCGGTAGCTTCCGGTCTACCACGCGCTAGCTCGGCTGAGTCATCCATATGACCGCCCACTGCACCGGCAGTGGCGGTGCTCGGGGACGGTGCTCGTCAGCACCGCTCCGTGGTGGCGCTCGTCAGCGCCCTCAGCGGCGGCACTCGCATCCGCAGCGGAGTCGCTCGCTTCCGCCGCGGCGACGATCAGGTTGCAGCGGGGCCCGGTTCCTCGGCGGCGCTCACTGGCGCCGTGCCAACGGCCCAGTCGTCGAACTGGCCGTGTATAACGGCCGCTGGTGGGTCGTGTTGCAGACACATCCTGTGTGTCTCTGCACGAGGTGGCCGCAGGTGGTCCACCTGTGGTGTCCTGTGGCAGCCGGCGTGACTGTCTCATCACGTCCGGTCGTCAGCTCAGGTCCGTGCTGTCAGCTGCGGTGTCGGCGTGAGGCGGCGGGTACACGGTCGACGGTCCTGCGGGAACTGGCGTGACGGACTCGTCACGCCCGAGTGTCAGGTCGTGCTGATGCTGGCTCAGGTCCAGGTCCAGGACGGATGATGATGATGTCTTCACCGAGCGGGAAGGGTTGGATGGTTTGGATTGCATTGTGGGTTCCAGGTACAAAACTCGGTTCAAAGATGCGGAAGCATAGGTCTGGGGTTGGATTTTGACCACAAATACATGTTACTAACAGTTGACAATATGTCACACAAGACATCAGGATAGGTGACGTCACAACGTCACTTCAACATCATTATTCCCATATGGGGTTCCATCACAAGGTGCTACACGCACCACGTCCATCACATCGGCAATCCGGCCGGTAGGTGGCGTTACTCGTCACCGTTGGTGGCGTCACTGCGTCAACAATACATTTACATGTTCACATGAAGCGACTCACGAGTACGCTTCGACGACATATCTACTAGAGCCGTTATTTAAGCATCGATTTAAACATCATCATTTGTAATTTTAACTGCTTCATCATTGAATCATTTTGCATCTCCACAAAGCTTGCAAAGGCGTTGACATTAGGCGTGACGTCGACTCGGTCGACATCAGCTTCGTAATCAGTGGAAGTAGCGGAGTCATCGTGAATTTGAAGTTTGCATGGAGGACGATCGTCGTCAGATGATTCCACCAAAAGTCGTTTTTCAGGGACTGGCCTCACTGGGCTTTCAGTCGTGTCCTGCACGCGTTTTGCTAATTCTGAAAGCGGAATTTCATCTTCCGATTCGCTAATTGGAAGTTTCGGACGTTTCGCCAATTGCGATTGTGAAGTTTCAGGGTCTGAATCACTGGACACAGGTAAGGGTCGTTTTAAGCGCTCTGCTAATTCTGAAAGGGGTAAATTGTCTTCTGAATCACTCGAAGAGGGAAGTGGTCTTTGGTTTCGTTCCGCTGGTTCCGGAAATGGGGCGTCGTCGTCTGACTCACTGGTCGACGGCAACGGCCTTTTGTTTGTCTGGACGGGTTCAGACAGAGGAACGTCTGTCTCAGTGTCACTCGATACCGGTGGGGGCCCAGCTACATCTGCAGACTGTGTGAAAGGTGATCTCTCTGGCCGGTCAGACTCGACCGGCGGCGGCTGCACCGAGCCAGGCACGGACTCTGTCAACTCAGCGTCATCCTTTGTTCTCTGTGGGCTGCATACATCCATGGGCCAATCCTCACAGGGACTGTAGTCAGGGCCGACCTCGGCCCGTTTGGCTGACCTAAAAGGCTGCACTCGTTCAGGGACAGCACCATCTACCTTGGACGTTTTCTTTAGATACTTCTGGTTCACTGGTTCGTCGTGGTCCTTGGTGGGTTCCCATGCTGTGTTCGGGTCGGCTAGCCGTAGCTTCTGTGCATGCACCAACCGGGTCTTACCGGAGGTCTGATTTCTGATCACATAATTGACTGGGCTCGTCTGCTTCACAATCCGAAAGTACGGTTTCCACGGCAACGAGAACTTTGACGACGTGCCAGGGTGCACAGTTGTGTCATAATAATACACGGGATCCCCAATTTTGAAATTTCGCGGCTTGGCTTTGCGGTCCGCGTACTCACGGTTACGTTCATGGCTCTCCACAATGTGAGTCTTTACATGGCTGTACGCTTCATGTAAATTTGACAACATTTTTGGGACATAGTCTTCACCGTAATATTTCATTTTGGGCTGGAGCAAATTGTCCAGGGGGAGAATGGGGTCTCTGCCGTACAGTGTGAAGAATGGCGAGATGGTTCCAGAGCTTCCAATGTTAGCGGTCCGATAGGCGGCAAGAGTAGCGGGAATTTTTGTGTCCCAATCATCCTGATTTTTGTTGATTGTTTTTGCCAATATGTCGTTTTGGCACCTATGGTACCTTTCGCATCTTCCATTACTTTGTGGCCTATATGCACTGGTGGTGATATGGCGAATATTCAAACAAGTTTCCAGCTCGTCTACAACGGCATTTCTGAATTCTGTTCCTAAGTCCGAAAGTATCACGCGTGGACATGAGTGGCGTGGGATGATTTCTTCCATAAGGATTTTCGCGACAGTATGGGCATCCTTTCGCTTAGTGCAGAAACTTTCCGGCCAAGAAGAAAACAAGTCGATGATCGTGATGACGTAACGGTTACCTTGTTGTGTTTCTGGGTATGGTCCACAAGTGTCAATCGCAATCATTTCAAAGGGATAGTGAGGTACTGGCATCTCCTGCATCGGAGCTGGGGCTGCTTTGGCTTTGCGTCCTGTGCAAGGCACGCAAGCTTTGAGGTAGGCCACTGTGTCTCTCCACATTCCGTTCCAATAATACCTGAATTTAAGCTTTTCGTATGTTTTGGTGAGTCCCATGTGTCCTGCAAAGAAACCATCGTGCATCTCCTTCAATACTTCCTGTCTCAGGGATTTTGGCACGCATAGTTGTAAGCCTGGAAATGGTCCACAGCGAGGTCCATCGCTAATTTTGTAGATCAGTTTGTCCAATTCCATGTAACGCAAAACGATGTCTCGATAATCTGAGTGATTTTTGTCATTCATGATTTTCCGAATATTTGCTATTTCCTCATCGGCACTCTGCAGTTCCGCTATATTCTCCCATTTCACTAGTACTTCCTTAAATTTTACCTCTCTGCTCAGGTCTTCCTCTGGTTTTCTGAATTCAGTGTGACGGAGATCGCCCATTGGTACATGGTCTGAATCTATGACGTTCACGTCCTGGTCAGTTTCGTGCATTCGACTGAGGTGGTCAGCCACGACATTTTTGCTTCCTTTAATGTATATGATTTCGCAGTCGTGCTCTGAAAGCATGATCGCCCATCTCTGCAACATGGGATTTTTCATTTCGGACAGGTTCAAAAAAGTAAGTGGACGGTGATCGGTCAGAATGGTGAATTTCGATCCAAGCAAATATTGGCGTAATTTTTGCACACTCCACACGCAGGCATAAGCTTCTTTCTGCACCACGGGCCACTTCCGTTGTGTCTCATTTAACTGTTTCGACAGGTACTGTACCACTCTTTCACCTTCTCCGTGTTCCTGCACTAACACGGCTCCAACTGCTTCCTGGGAGGCATCCGTGTATAATTTGTACTCTTTCGTGATGTCGGGATATGCCAGCACGGGTGCGGTAGCTAATTTCTGTTTCAGTGTTTCAAAAGCAATCTCACACTCGTCTGTCCAATCAAATCGGGCATGTTTCTTCGTGAGGTTTATAAGTGGCGTGGAGATTTTGCTGAAGCTGGGAATGAAGCGACGGTAGTATGAACACATACCGATGAATGAGCGGACTCCCTTGACATTGGTCGGGGCTGCCATATGTTGAATCGCTTCCACTTTCTCGGGGTTTGGCTTGATGCCAGAGGCTGACACTAGGTGTCCCAAGTACTGTACTCTTTCCTTCAAGAAGTCACATTTCGACAGTTTTAGTTTCAATTTCGCTTTTCGCAGTCTGCGAAAAACTTCTTCCAGATGGGCCAAATGTTCGTCAAATGTTTTGGAGTAGACGATTATATCATCGATGTAGGCGGTTGCAAACTGATTTTGAATTCCAGACAGCACTTTGTTCATCAATTCTGCGAACTTGGAGGGTGCATTGCAAATTCCGAATGGCATTTTGCGAAAGTTCCAAAGTCCCATAAAGCATGTGAAGGCTGTTTTGGGAATACTCTCCTCGGACATCGGGATCTGCCAATATCCAGCTTTCAGGTCCAAAGACGAAAAGAAGTTCGCACCTCCCAGAGAGGCAAGAATGTCCTCAATTAGCGGGAGTGGGTAGCTATTTTTCTTGGTCACCTTGTTTAGTTTTCTGAAGTCAATCGCGAATCGGTTACCTCCATCCTTCTTGCGAACGATCACGATCGGGGCGGCCCAAGGACTGTCTGAGTCCTCAATGATACCAGCGTCTAACATCACTTTAATTTGTTCCTCTACGTATTTTCGCTGAGAGAATGGGGTTTTGTAAGGAGCTTGTCGGATCGGCGGGTTGTCTCCAGTGTCAATGTCCATTTTGATGACATCAGTCGTTCCAAGATCTGCGTCAGTCTCGGCAAATAAGTCAGTGTTAGCACGTAACAGTTGTTCGAGTCTGTCTTTGTCTGCACCAGTCAGGTGAGCCAGCTTGGCTTGATCAAGCGGGTCAGAGGGAGCGGTTGGCGGTGTCAGTTCAATGTCCTGTGTCATGTCAATCAGGTTTTCCAAGTCAGAATCGTCTATAGTCTCAGCGAATGCAATCACCTGCTCTGGGTGCAAGGAGAAATCACGAGTTGTAGTGTTGACAATTCGCACTGGTACGCGTTTGTGTTGGTCAGGCTTCGCTATTATTTCGGCTATGAACAAGCCAGGTTCCTCAGAGATCAGCGGCATGTTATCCAACGAGTGTACATGACAGTTTTGATCGACTAGTTGGACACGGTTGATGAAGGCTGGGCATTCCACGACAGTGTTGGCGGGAATGTGAACTCTTTCCTTGACTCGCACGAGTGAGCTCGTTGGTTCACTGTTCTGTTTTTGTGGTCTGAGAGGAATCATGTTTCCATCGATGCAGAGGGCTTTCTTTTCAAAGTCTAGCTTCGCTCCAAACTTCGTCAAAAAATCATTCCCCAACATGCACTCCTGTTTTAGGTCCTGCACAATTTGAAATTCGAAAGATTTTCGGAATTTGCTCATCTCCACCATGAAGGTTCCAACTCCAATGTTTTTCAGGCGATGGCCACTGGCGGATATCAGTGGTATGCAATCTCGTGGGTCCTGTGAGAAATTTATAATATTTTTCTCCGCGATTTTATCAAAGAATTTTTTCGAAATCAACGATATATCGGCTCCCGTGTCCACTAGAGAATAGGCTTTCTGGTCTCCGATGTGAAGCCATGCCATGGGCGTGTTTGCCTTGATGTGGACTTGTTGGACGCGTGCCAACCTTTGTTTACGTTTTTCGGGGTCGCGCTTTTTCCTGATATTCTTCCTCATTTTTCTCGGTATTTCCTCCGTCTGAATTTGCTCAGCTCCATCACGGTGGTCAGTCGCGACAGAGCTCATTAGTTTTCCGCCTGGCTAATTGGCTGAGAGCGGCATCGCCTTCCAATGTGGCCAATTTTTGCACATCTGATACAGATGGGTCTACCATCGGGAGTCCAGCGGTAAGCTGGGTGCTGGTCGGTGTTGGGTGGTGCTCTCCATACTCTGGGGCCCATAGGAGGTCGTGGTTGCTGTGGTCCATAGTGTGGTCCTGACTGAGGTGGTCCATAATGCGGTCCTGGCTGAGGTGGTCCATAGCGTGGTCCTGAAGGGAAGTTTCGTGGCGGACGTGGGTAACGTGGGTAGGTGGGATGGAACACCCGTGGTCCAGGCTGGGGTTGGTTCTCCCTGGGTGGCTTCGGAGTTTCTGGCTTGGTTGCCGCTAATTTTTCCACCGATTGGCCTATTGCCATAATAAGTTTTTCCAATTTCTCCACCTTGTCCTCTCCTGTGTCTGGCTGATTTGAGTCGACTTCCATCGGCTCCTGCCTTTGTACGCCTCTGCATACCTCGATTACTCTGTCAACCTTCTGTTCCTTTACTGCAAACTGGATGGCTTCCTCCAGGGTCCGGAAGTTCTGTCTGTACAGCTTGTTTGCCAATGAGCTACTTTGGACACCTTTGTTGAAAATATCAATGAGAGTTTCCTGAACCGTGGGATTTTCGACATCTGAGTAAGCTTCCCGTGCCAGTGCGATTAATTTCTCCCCGTAGTTCTGTACCAGTTCATTGCGAATCTGACGTAGTTTTCGCAAACCCTCCTGAGCGCATTTGTTGTCCGAAAGGTCCGAATACCTTTCCCGCATGACTTGTTTTATTTGAGCCCACGTCATAAGTGGTTGTTCCGCGAATACGCGCTGCATGAACTCGGCTGCAGGTCCAGTGAGAGTTTTGATGCAAATAATCTGCATCTGTTCGTCATCCATGCTGAAGTTAATTTGGTCAAGATGCCTTAGCCATTCAATTAATTTATTATGACCTTCTCCAGAAAAAGGTTTAATATTCTGAGTCATCCCTTGTGCGCGCATCTCTAAGCGAATTTTGTTGAAGCACTCCGCCAATCTATCAGTAGAAATCTCAGTCATATTTAATTACGTTAAGTTACTCTATATTTTTCAAAATTATTTGCTCGCTTTGTGGAGATTTTTATGTTTCAAATTCGGCTCGATGTTCACACAGTAGTTCCCACACACAGTATTCAGAACACGGTAGGTATACAGTACAATTATGCAATTTTAAAAACCGTTTTAGGTGGTCAAAATCCAAAATTAGTATTTTTAAAAGGATGATGGATTTTGCTCGGACTTACGTAAATGAAGCGGAAGACGTTCTCTTGCTCGTCCGTGCTGAAACGGCGTGATTGAAGGTCCAGTTGGTGTTGGTCTAGTTGGGCTTGCAGAAGGTCGAGAGAAAAAAGGTTTCGCAAAAAATGTTTGCAAAAAAAATGTTTTGCCAAAAATCCGGGTTATCGCGGCATCACTTGTAGGAAAGTCCTTATTGGCACGTGAAAGTCTAGCGACCTCTTGTTCGCGATAACTCCAGTTACAAAAGTACCAGCACCTTTTGCTGCCCTGTATTGCACTGCAGCACTCCACGATCACACGAGAACTCCAGACACCGTACAGTACGTTCTCCTCGAAAGGTAAGCCGTGATACTGCCTTTCCTATGAATTTATAAGCTGAATTTAGTTGGGAAGCGCGCGCGCGGAGCAGCGGTCCGACCTGTAAGAGTATTCAAGCTGAACTGCCTTGGGGGCGCACGAGCGCTAGCGGCCGGAAGACCCCCGCTCACGGATTGGTCAAGGGCCGCAGAAGCACACCATGACCTTACATCCATGTCGACGGCCTTCTAGAAGGGGAAATAGTCTATTTCTAGTGGCGGTGACAATGCGTTACGTTTACGGTATTATATCAATTACGGTTACGGGACGGCCAAACGTATAACTTTATGTGAACACAGTTACATCTAGCATTAACGACGGCGGCGGTACGGGCTGGCGGGCGGGTACGCCGCTCAGACATGGGGAGGGGTTCGAGGTCACCTCTGCAGACGCGACGTCTGGCGCGCTGGGATGCTGGAGAGGGGAGGGGAGGTACAATGTCCAATGTCCGGCAGACGGCCGTCTCGGAGCCGGGTATTTGTCGCGCCATGACGAAGGGGCATTGCTGAATTATATGGGATCAAGACGCTCAAAAACTAACTCTCTTACAGTATTAACGAGTACCCATATCCATCACAATTTTTGACCATCGAGAGAGGGTAGCACTTACACATGTAGAGCGGATTTTATATCATCACTCAACGGGTTTACCCAAGCAAAATACCTTTCCTTGAAGGGTTTAATCTTGATGTGAACCCCCATGGTAAGAATAAGTTGCGTAAATCTTTATCCGTAAATGGCGCGTGTATCCCATCTTGAAGGGTATCTTTACCCATTACACACTACCAGTTTTCACCCCTGCAGTGCAGGTAGATTCTTCCTCGCAGTGAAGATAAGATTCACGGCATTTCTCGTTCCGAAAATAAGATAATCTCGGTGTCTGCACCGTGTAATTTCATGAAGCTTCCAAATGTCTGAAAGCCAATAAAACAACATGCACTATTGCCGAAGTTTTCCCAGCTGGGTTACCAGCCTCCCGGGAAGCTGTAAAAAGATTTTTTTGCGAGAGCCTCATGTACCATGCAAAGAGATGGTGAAACAGAGGCGAAACAGACACCACAACACGCTATGTACCGTTGGAGAACAGTTCTTCCAGCTGGGCTGCCCGCTCCGTAGGAAAATTGGTGCAGTGATCGGATCTGATGATCTACACCGCCAAGACCTTCGCCGTGTTCTTTCCCACGGCGAATGTTCAAAGACAGCTTGACTGTCAGACAGACAGACAGACAGACAGACAG
>JAOTOM010002641.1:70000-112259 GCA_034440615.1 Ashinkailepas kermadecensis
TGTACATGCTGCCTAGTGTCTACTGTTCCATAGGTACGTATACATCTCCATGGTCATGTGACTAGCTATTTTTGCTGAATGCAGGCAAGGACGTTTTTACAGAAATATGATGATGCACAGGTATTACTGTGCTTTAACGTATTCAAGTGACAAGTTTTACGTACGTTTTACCGCCATAAAGCAAACAAGTGCTTGGTTATGTTAAGTTAGGATAGTTTTTTTTATTTGAACAATTTTGAAAGAAAGAATTTTAGGTAGAACATTGATTTTGTTTTCATCGAAAGCACGTGAGGCAAGGTTAGGCCAGGTTTCGTTAAGTTTGGAAATATTGAAAACAAAAAAAAGTTTGAAATTTTTCCAGTTATTGGGGAAACTATGCTTAATTTTTTGCCTTAAAGTATCTTAGGACTTCTCAGATATTTTTTTCGTCTAAAGCTATGTTTGTGAACATGATCAAGACGATATGACCACTCATTTTCTCTACAAGTTCTTGCTTTTCAGTTGGAAAGCAAATTTACACCAAACCAATGTTTATTGAGGCTTATATGGGTTAGGTAATATAGCATAAAATGATGTTTAAAAAATACCGAAATGTATTCACAAGACAAGTTTAAACATATTTTACCTCCATGAAGCAAACAAAGGCGTTATGCTCGGTTAGATTAGATTAGGTTGTTAATTTTGAACAATTATATTCTTTTGGTATTTTCAGGATAATATCGATTGGTTTGCTTCAAAAACAGTTTCGTGTAGGTTAAATTATGTTAATTTAGGTTCTTTAACTTCAGGAAAAATGAAGTTTTTATATGCTTATTTCATCAAGGATGTATTTTTTAATGGGTAGCTAGGCTAGGTCATGTTGGGTCATGTTAGGTTTTCTTTTTAGCATTATTTTGCATGCTATATTACCTAATTCAAAACCTATTTCTGGGGTTATTTTGCCTGTCAACTGAAAAAAAGCATTTGTAGAAAAAATTAGTTGCATCGTGTTAACCATATTAATATACATTGCAATGAAAAAAAGAGAATGAAAAATTACCTCAAAGCAACACCTTGCTTCATCACCTCACACAATGCTCACACACACAACACCTCACCTTTTCTGCAAAGTGAGGTTAGACTAGAGTTAGGTCATGTTACATTTTTAAACAACATTTTGTACTATATTACCTAATTCAGGGTATCATTATGCTGTAAGCTATCAACAAGACAGCTTTACACACATTTTACCTCCAGGAAAAAAAGCAAATGTGCTTGATTTGGTTAGATTACATTACGTTATTTTTAATTTACAAAAAAAACGAAATTTGTCAAGTTGTCCTCTTTCTTAAGGAGGTTGGTATAGGTTAGGTTGGGTTATGTTAGATTCGGTTAGGTTAGGTTTCTTATTTGAAAAATTTAGGGAAGATGTTGGAAATATGGCCATTTTATATCTTTTTCGTCATATATGGGTGTTTAGGCTATGTCATATATGTTATATAATGTTTTTTTTCCTATAATACCCAAACTCAAAGCCTTTTTTGTGGTTATATTGCCTACTCACTGGAAAAGTAAGCATTTGCAGAAGAAATTAGTAGCTACATTATGCTAGCCATGTTCATGAACATTGCATGGGAAACGTAAAGTACAAGAGTTCCAAAATTACCTTAAAGCACAAACTTGGCACTGAAAGCCCAATTTTTGCTGATATTTTCCTTCCAAGCTGAAAAGTATGCAGTTGCGGAGGAAATAGACGGTCACATATTCTCAATCCATCCATAAATGTTGCAGGAATAATAAAAGTCCAAGTATTCATAAAACACCTTAAAGGACAAATTGACCTTTATTAGCTCGGGCAGTATTTCATACCAGACCCTTCATCATGGCACATACATTTGACTGAAGCAAGGCTTGCAGCCTAGCAAACTGAGATAAGCATTAACCATTCCAAAAGATTAGAGGGGACATGTACTTTCTTGCCCCTCCCCTGGTGGTCCATGCGTTATTGGAGGATTGGGAATTTCTGATAATAAATGTGCTGGTGGATGGCAGCAGACATTTTCATTCACCTCGACCATTCTACCGTAAATGTTTAAGATACAATGCCACAGATCAAATATTAATTTTGGGCAACACTGGCAGGTTAGAATAAGTATACACCGTTCTAGGACTTACCCCATTGAATCTAAGGTGTTGCATATATACAACGGACTATACAAAACCTCAAGTGCAACTCCATCCACTTTGTGAAAATTACCTATGCTTCTCCAACGACTGAACCCGCATCTTACCACAGTGTTATTATACATCTCCTTACAACTGTGGCGCACATGTCCAACCACGATCGCAAAATCCAGTACTCATGTTCAGGCAAACATGCAATCATACTCTTGCAACAGGCAAAAATGATGGAAAATCACACACAATGTAGGGTTCTGCTATCCTTCAACCATACATGGCTACTTAAAAGTACTAACCCTTACCGGTACCGAGAAGTTCGCGCTTTCCACGCAGGAATAATCACCTTCGCGAAAAACAAAAATGGCGTCATTCCACTGACGAGCGGCGTCTGACACGCAACAGCTCATGGAATAGTTACCCGGCTGTGCCGAGTTGGTGATGCTGAAAAAAATGGCCTTACCCGGGAGTAGCGCGTGAAGTTTATTTCCTCTTCCGCATTTGTCGGATACCTGTTTCGTTGGACAACCATGCCTCCCTAACAGCGAGGTGGTATAACCACTCGATGATCGCGGTTCCAACCTCCTCACTGGGAGTGCATGCAAGCCTTCAAGTGCGGATATGACACGCGGGTAACGGAAATAGTAACTGCAATACCCGTAAGCTTCAACCCGAGCACGTCGAATAACCTCACGTACATCATGCGCTGTCTTTGGGTAAACCCGGAATTTTCCGTTCAAACTGTTTCAGTGCACTAATTACAAATATCGACGGCGGGGTGGGAAGGGCAGTGGCACCGCCGGACCAACCTGTAGTTGCAGATATTGATTGATTATTTCGGTTTAAGGGCGCGCCGACTACCAGGTCATTTAGCGCCCATTTATAGGCCGAGGCCACGGCCTATAGGCCACGAGGCCATTTAGCGCCCATGCAGCAGCCTTGGTCCGCTGCCTGAACGTAATTGCAGATAGATGAGCTGAATGTCTAGAGGGTAGATGGAGCTATAGCACTGGTTAGCACTGGTGAGCACTGTTCAATGGTGGTAGGCTGGCGGTCTGCTGTCGGGCGCGGTTTCAAGATGGCGTCTTCAAAAATGGCGTCGTTGGGTCTCTTCGGGGAGGTGATGGCGTCTTTCGTAATGGCCAGATGGCGCTGGTGCGGCTTTGGGAGGACGCCTTTGGCGCTGCTGCAGCTCGTGTTTGTACTGCCGTGGTGCTGTTGGAGGGCACTTTGGCAGGCTAGCTACGTATAATTGCAGCCCCTGTGGGGTCATTGCCTGTTGAGTGGTGCTGGAGGCTTCCCAAAGGTGGCGATTGGTGTCCGAACTGGAGTCGGTGCGATCCCAATTTCTATTTTCTCAGTTCTCGGATGCGAGGGAGAGAGAGATTCTTCGTTCGGTTCGAAGAAATCGTGAATGCTGGTACCTCAGTACACTATTGGATACTACTAGTGGGACTTGCAACTGGTCCTTCCATGCGTTTGCGTTTGGAAAGATCAATGCTGTCAATTTATATCAGTCTTGGAGCTATATCAGCAATACGTGGCTGAGCAATAATATTAGGTCTTTATTATATTCAATTCGTAATCATTTCAATAGTCAGCGAGACATTTCCTTAGACAAGAAAATAGAAATGTGGGGCTCACATCTATTAATCGCCAATTGATGTGTTTCCAGAACTGAGGTAAGTGTCATGAAGCACAAACATCGCACCAGCCTCCCGAGCGCGACACAGCGATATTGGTACCAATCACCACGTAAACACGTTATGGACGCCACGTTATCATACTTACCACCACGGGCAGGGGACAGCCGGCCCCGCCCAACTCGCCGGTGAACCCGCCCTGGGCAGATCCGATACCGAGCGCCATCCCCCTGCGCCATCAGTCGACCAGGCCGACGGAAACAAGCTGAACACAACGCCACCGGACACGCAGCGTCGCCATCTAATCAGGCCAAGCCCAGTCCGTATCTCGTTCGCCGTTGTAAAACATTGCCGATTGGTATCCGCCACTATGGCCGCGTCATCTCGTCCGATGCTTAAAAGAAATACTCTGCATTCTTGTTCGAGCGGCTTTATAGAACAGGGTCCTTTCCTAGCCAGAGCTTGCTTCATGAACCCTGGTGCTACCACAGGATTTAGGAATTCCGAATGTTTGCATCTCGTAATTGCGCGAGCTATTTTTGAACATGGTTGGCGATAAAAACCCATACGGTGCATACCCAGACGAAGTTGTGCAACATTCCGACGGGTAGTTTGGGAGACATAGCCATTTAAATAGGCCGGTAACTACCTAGCATTGTTACTTTTGCTGTGCACCGTGCCTCGAAACTGAACATTCCTCGATGGAAAATGTCATGAAAATTGATATGCAGTGTGCTGAATGTTTTAATTCTAGGTAGGAGTACGTATCTCGGTATGCTTCAATCTACTTCCAGAACATTTTTCGCTCGTCACAATTGGATGCCTTATCTATGTCAATCTGTTGGTACTTGCCCCTCCCCTAGCTGAATTTTGAGATTCGCTGGTGGTGCTCTCAACACCACATTCTGACCTGACCTGCCACATTATCTGACTCGTTGGTGCTGGATTGGTGTTGGCTTCCTAATCCAGTAATAAATGTCAGTGTCGCGGCTCTGGACAATTCGAAGTTGTAACTCCCGTACTCCTCTCTCACTCCATGCTTCGTACCATGTTCGATATTCTGTGTTCTCCACTCGTAAATATTTAATTACTTGTGAACAGATCACTTGGATTGTGGATTGTCTAATCTGACTGCAGTGAATCATCTTCAATGTTTCCTTCACCAGGCTTCTTTTTTTTTGTACGTACATTGAATCTGCTGTATTTGTACATCGAAGGTTACGATGCATCCGCTGCATTACGAAATGTATACGACGCCAGTGACGCTGCACTCTCCATCAGGCCAGGGATCCCTTGCATGGCTTGTCTCCCGCCATCGGTCAATTCGCACCGGCCCTGGGCCCTCTGACGGTCTGGTATTATGTCCGGCGGCTATGGGCCCCTCTCGATGGACTCAGCCGCCCTCGTTATCGGCCCAGGACATTTCCCGCCAGGCCAGATGCCCCTCGTTCAAAAGTAAGGGGCCCCTATTATGGCAGGGGCCATATCTTCGGCTTGAACCCCTCCGTCATCCTCGAGGCTCTTCATTTTGGCTCATGGCCCTCTCACACGATCCAGGGTCCTCTACGGTGGCTAGGATCCTTCATCGTCGGCTTAGGGGCACACTCCTTCAGCTCAAGGGTCCTGCCTTGGCGCAAGGGCCCTCTACTTCCCGGGGCCCTCTCCATTGGTCCGGGGTACCTTCCAACGACCCGTTGCCCTTCCGTCGGTCTAGAAGCCACGTATGTTGGCCCGGTCCGGGGCCCTCTCCATTAGTCCGGGGCCCTCTCCATTAGTCCGGGGTACCTTCCAACGACCCGTTGCCCTTCCGTCGGTCTAGAAGCCACGTATGTTGGCCCGGTCCGGGGCCCTCTCCATTAGTCCGGGGCCCTCTCCATTAGTCCGGGGTACCTTCCAACGACCCGTTGCCCTTCCGTCGGTCTAGAAGCCACGTATGTTGGCCCGGTCCGGGGCCCTCGCCGTGTGCCCGTTGACAATTTCCGTTAACTCGGGGCCCTCATCATCGGCCGTGGACACTCTTTGTCAGCCAGGGCTCTTTCGTCGGTACAAAGGCCCTTTACATCGATCCAGGGATCCTTGACGTTTGCCCGGGCCACGGGCGAGAAGGCCCCCTGAAGCGCAGAACTTCTTATGTGCTTCGCCACGATCTATGTTGAAACACAACATGTTCGACGGCTTCGGGCTTTCGGAACTGGAAGAGGCCCTAGTTTGGGTCATGATTCCATGCACCCGTCTGGATCCGCCACTCAGGAGGCCTCAGTTTTTTTTAGCAGCGTTCCTACGTCATGCCTTCTTTTGAGGATGCGAGGGGTATTCTTTTGCCTTGGTGCAAGTGTTTGATACTCTACTCCTATACCAGTTGTTTGAGTAAAGTTTGATTGCGTGTTATCGGTATTTCTATGTTTTGTTCCCACTAGTCGGTGAAGACGATTGTCTGTCGACGACGAGAAAATCGCCCTCAGTAACTCGCCCTCACTTCACCAAGTCAACCAAAGTAAAGTAAAGTAAAGTAATCACCAAAGTAAACGCCAGTCCTTCAACAAGTCGAGGACCAGACAAGTCGAGCTCACAACACGTGATAAAAAAGCAACTAAGCAAGGAATGGGGTGTCAAGACAGGCAAGGCAACACCAATATACTTTTCACTGGCCCCTGGTACTCTCAATGATACGCTATGCTTTTCGGTGATGTGATTCCACTCAATAGTTTACTTCCCCGCATCAAATGCGGGGAATGTCGTCTACATTTAATACGGGACCATACCACTCCCTCCCCTCTCCCAATGCAATACTGGGAAACTGATAGTTGTTGCATACATCGATGCTAAACTGAAGTAGTGAAATGTCGTCAGTCCTGACTCCTGCGTGGTGAGAACGGTGGAATTTCTGCAGGCAGTCATGTGTGACCTGGCGATCCAATTCAGCTGACATACATACCAGGTGAATTCAGAGCACGATGGAAGCCTGTATGTGCATAGTGTCGAAAAATGGGATACAATGTTGATACAGTTGCACTTTGATACCGCCCTCGAGGAAGGAACGCATCCAATGTCCGTCTGTACTCAACATTGGTCTGTTTGCATGGCTTTTAGAGCACGAAGTGTTTGAACAGGTACCGGAAGTGACTCGACTCCCTTTGTTCCATGTCACGATTAATTGATCCAGCGTATTCATTAAAGCACCCACCTAACAGCGAACAACTGACAATTCGAGTAAGGTTGTTGGTCAGTGTCAGCGCAGTGGCCGCACGGACCGGACAGCTAGACAGCAAGCCACGGACGGTAAGGCGGGTAGACGAATATGTCCTTGCCACACAAAGAGAATATCCACAGCGGTTTCCTTGCGAGCAGCAGCAAACGACACCAGGTAGCGCTAGGCCGTCTGATGCGGCTGTTGGTACATCCGTTGCTTATCATTTAGTGCATATTTCTGGTCTGGTCAGATCAAATCCCCGAGCCATGACGTCATTTCTGGAGGTATGGTGGTGGACCCAGCTGAATTCGTAGTTTTTCTTCTTGTTTTGTTGCAGTTAATGAGCTCAAATAGGTAGCATATCGTGGTTCTGGATGTCACACCACACGGTCCCGCTATTATGATTCGTAGTGGTCGGGCAAGCGTAGGCATTCATTTTTATTCACCTCGGAGAACGTTTCTATGAACGAAGATAGTGCGTTCGACAAAATTTGAATGGCCCCAATTCGAATTGGACCCCTGTTATTACATTTTCGAAAAGCAAAATGGTAGTTTCCGAAGTTCTTTGAGACATTGTGTATCAGCTTATTACAGAGCTATCGATTTTCTTCTTACAGCTTGAGTTACGTGAAGCCCGAGCTGGACACCGGTACACTGAGAGGCACGTCAGAACCGAACGGATTATATAAGATCACTTGGGGTTCTTTTTTGTCCTATTCAAAAATTGGCAGCACTGTACGACAACCTACTGGCCTCTTTCTAAGGAGTTCTATCAAAATTATCGCCAGACTTCAATGGATCTTTTGATAAATCAGAGAGGCAGCAATAACAAAAGAATCGCTAGCAGACTATCGTTCTTTTACAGGAACGGAGGGATCAGAATTGATTACTTTGGCACGCTGTACTGTTTTCTTCATGGGAAAACGTTCTTTGGAAAACCCAACACACTTTCTGCTCAAAGTATCATATCCTTTCTTACGCAATAACACTTTCTGCACGATTGAAATTAGGCTCAAACTTTCCTCATGCAATACCTTGGAACATACCTCACGCTACAATCAACAGCAATTTATGTACTAAAGTCGTTGGACATGACTATATTTTTGGCATGGGCGTAAAAACCTTCATGAAAATTACGAAAATAACCTTACTCTCACAATACAATAAGTTATCTTATCAAAACCCTTAACATTGAAACATGGGGCGTTGAGCCATTACATAGCGCGTGTCGACAATAAGCCAATCAGTGGCGTCGCCACGAAATACTTCCAGGGGGGCAATGATGAAAGGGGGCCTCCTGCTCCCCGAAAGGGGGCCTCGTATTGTTTTTTAGGCTCTTGGTATGGTTCAAGAATGGGAAACATGATTTCATATTGATGTCTTGTTTGTTCTTGGGATGGTGTATCATTTACGCAAAACACAATGGCAATAATCGTTTTCTTTTTGCTGAGAACTGAGCCATACCAGGGTATATGTGGATAAATACCTAAGTGCCAAAAGAAACCAATGTCTTAATGCTTTCTCGACCAGAAGAATATTCCCGCTGGCGTCTGGATTCTAGCGAGTTGGCGGGGCTGGTGCTGTACATATTTAAAAGATATATCCCATTGATCAACCCACTTCTATGTCCACCAAGTCTAACTGAATATAGCTAGATTCATCACTACTGTTGGTCATTGCTACCAGCTTGATATCATAAGCAAGCTTAAAGGATCATTTATCAGTCCTAGTACAACAATTGCGCGAAGGTGACAACGAGAAGTGGATAAGTTGGTTTTCTGATCGCCATCTTAGGGATTTATTTATTGATATAACATTTGGTGCTGGCTGCAAGGCATCTGGCACACAAGCTAAAATAATATATCCCCGGCGAATAAATTCACGGCGAGAACAAGCATTGAACAACAGTGCATAAATGACAATGCAACAATGGCAATGCATAAATCATGCAAAACCTTCAAATTCCACGCCGTCACGCCCGTGGTTTTCACTGTGCTGTGCCGTTTTGTCAATGAGACGTCGTTGAGAAGGTATTGAAGCTGGGAAGCTCTAATCATGCAGGCTGTAATCACAGAAGACAAGTTTGTAGGAAAAAGATGCATTTATATACATCATTCCTCTCATTTTATATGATGATCGGTGTTGCTTTGCATGATTGTGAGGGGGAATTTGCCCCCTCAATGTTGGCTTTGCCCCATGGGCGTATGTTTCTGAAAATGATTGGGAGACCAGTGGCGTACCTATATTTGCGTCAAGGGAAAGGGGGTGGAAACGTATTTGGAGGGGGTCTACCTACCCCATTCAAAAAGTCCTTGGATTTCGACCACTATTTTGTCGAAGGGGACCATTTTAAATAAAATAATTAGTGATCAACTGAATTATCCTATGGAGGGGCGTAATCTACCACTATCGTTTCTGATTCATCGGATTTCAACCCTAACTCCCCCACCCTGTTCGAATGTTTTCGTTTGGTATCCCTTGATAAGTCACCTCACATTGCCGAGATTACACCTACGCAAATCACTTTAAAATGTAAAATTTCCAAATTCCAGACATTCCAGTTCATAGCGCCCGGTCGCCACGATGCCAACGTTCGTGCACGTGCAACCCAACTTGCGCGTTCGGCGCATTCGCTACACTTAGTGCGATACTACTGTTCCTGCTTGGCCTCCTACGTTTTGCTAATTGCTGCCACGTGATAGGCTAGCGCAATATTTGACGTGATGGAATGCTTCGAATGGGCGTTCGCTGCGAAAATTCGGTTAGTTAAGTTCGGTTATTAGTTCCCTTATTCCCACGTTTTATGGTGTTAAAAATGCGGATACCCGCTGAGCTTTGATGCACCTTATATTTTGTATTCTTAAATATGCTCCCAGATTGGCTACCGAACCGAGGCCCTTCCTCAGTGTTCATTTTTTTTTACCCGTTTCGTCTTTCTTCGTCTACGGATGTGTCTTAGGGCTTCAATAGATTTTTGTTAGTGGCCCAACACAACTTCGAAGCCCCTGCTCGTTTTAGGGTGTTTTTTTTGTGCACCGATGATTTTTTTAGGTATCGCGGCGTTTTCAAAGATCCCGATGCGTTTACTTAGTGCCCGGTCTTTTTGTTTGTTTTGGGACCATGTTTCTTTTTGCGTCCCCAGCCTCTTTTGCAGGCCCTTGTGCGGTCGCATGGCACCTGTATGCCTTGAGAACTTCCGGTGTATTTCCTTTAGAGCTCCCGGCATGTTTATTTAGGGCTGCAACGCATGTTTTAAGGCTCTGTCGCTTTTTGCGGGACTATGCAGGGCCAGTTGCACTTTCGGCCCCGTTGTGTTCCTATGGTCCCGCTGTGTTTATTTGGGCTTCTGACGCACATTTGTGGAGCCCCATACAATTTTGGGGCCTCGTCGCAATTTTTATGGGTCCCACCGCGACTTATCGCGCCCAGGCGCGTGGTTCCGAGGACCCAACGCCAGTTTCCTGGGCCCAACGCGCATTGTGTGGATCCCTTCTCAATTTTCTTTAAAGTCCGAATCCCCGCCTGATTTTTCGGGCCCCTTGCGCCATGTTTTTGTATCTCACCTCGATTTGTTTCGAGCTCCGGTATGTTTGTCTGGGCCGTATGCGATTTGTGAAGGCATGTGATGATATGTTCGGTGTTCCAGAGCCATATTCCTGACCCGGACAGTTATGTTTTGGAATCCCTCCTTATTTTGGAAGGCTCCGGCTTGATTTTTGGGGGATACCGATGCGATTTTGGGGTCACACTGTGCTAATGTGGGGCCCTAGACGCCAATTTTTGGGAGCCCCGAAGTGAATGTTTGATGCCCAGACCAAATTTTTGGGACTGTCGATGGGAATTGTGGGTCACGAGCGCGATATTTGGGGAACCGGTTCGCGTTCGCGGGGCGCGTTGTGCTTAGCTGTGACCCAAATGCGACCTTGGCAGTTCCAGTTGCAGATTTTTGGGCCTCGGAACGAGTTTTCTGGGCCAGCCGTATTTATTTGGAGCCCCCTGCGCGAATTCTGGTGGTACAACGCGAATTTTGGTGGCCCTAGTGCGACTTTTGGGGGCCCCGGCACGATTCTTGTGAGCTTTTCCCTCTTAGGAGGGGGGGGGGGCATTTGCCCCTTTAATATGCCAGTACGGCCACCGAAGGAGTTTTTTTTTCAGCCGATGGCACCTTTCGGAGTGTAAAAGCCCTCCGGTCAATATTTTCCGGACCTGGACTTAATTTCCCGATGCTGGGGTCGATTCGATCGAGTCTCGGTGTGAACTTTTTGGACATTGAGTTCTATCTTTATAAAGGTCCTTATATGATATTTTTGGGTGCCGGTACGATTCCTCGGTCTCCCGGTGATATTTCTTTTCTCGATGCCCTGACA
This sequence comes from Ashinkailepas kermadecensis, assembly GCA_034440615.1. NCBI lineage: Eukaryota > Metazoa > Arthropoda > Thecostraca > Neolepadidae > Ashinkailepas > Ashinkailepas kermadecensis. The sequence goes on from JAOTOM010002641.1 coordinate 81,358, forward strand.
CGTTTTTTTGTCCGGTGCCCAACGGGATTTTGGGGGACTGACCCGATTTTTGAAGCCGCAGAGTGACATTCCGTTTGATAATTGATTTGTTACGGCAGCTGCAACTTTTGGGGTCCCGGCGCGACCATTTGGGCCCCCAGTGTGATTTTCAAGGGCTGCGACGCGACTGTTTTGAGTCCAATGTAATCTTTGGTGCCCGTCATTTGCTTGGATCTCTAGCGCGAGTTTTAGCAACCTCGACACTTTTGGGGCGTCCAATACGTTTTGGAGGCTTTTGGCGTCATTCATGGGGCCCCAGAGTGATTATCCATGTCCGGATTGTTTTTCGTTTCCCCGGCTTCACCTGTGTCCCAATGAGGCTGTTGGGGAACGGTACGACCTGTCGTGCCCCTAGCGTGATTTTCATGGTCCGGGCGTGACGTTTTGGTACCCCAGGCTCAGCGTGATTTTCAGGGGCCCCGGCCGGCGCTTTTTGGGCCCACGTCGTGATTTTTAAGTACTCCGGCACAACTCCTACAATTTCTTAGGCGCTTCTTGCAAATTATAGGCCTCCTCTCGCGTCTTAGGGGTCCCGTCTCATTTCCTGGAGCCTCTTTACCGGTTTTGGATGTCTCCTCGTGTGTCCTAGCCTCCTCAATATTCAATGGCTCTCCTCTCCTGTCTTGAAGGGCCTCCTACTACATCCTGGGGCCCCTTTAAAATGGCATGGGGCTTCCTCTTATGTTCCAGGGGCATTCTCTGCTAAATTAGGGGCCTCCTGCCACGCCTCGTGGGTCTCCTCCTTTGTCCTGGCAAAGCCTACCCGTCTTGAGAGCATCATCAATTTGGGAAACCTCACCTCCTTCCATACCTGCTATCACTCCCATCTTAAGGGCCTCCTCTCATTTCCTGGAAACTCCTTCCGGTCTTCGGGGCCTCATTCGGCCCTGGAGACCTCCTACTCAGTCTTGAGGGACTCCTGTCGAGTCCGGCATGGGCCTCCTTTTATCTTCGAAAGACCTTCTTTTTCAAATTATGGGCCTCCTCTCACGTCTTCGGGGCCTCCTGCTCTGCGTTTGATTCGACCTTTGCCCATTTTAAGGATGCCCCGACTCTTATCGACTCTTATCTCCTGGTGAACTCCTCTTCTCTCCCAGGTTCCTCGGCTTCCAAATTACAAGCAACCTTTCCTATCTCAGTTGCCTTGTCATTTTCTTGGGACCTTCGTACCCGTCTAAGAGCCTTCTTTCTCGCATGGGAGCCAACCCTCTTATCTAATGGCCTTTCTCTTCTATTTTAGGGTCCTCCTCGTTCATCATGGGGTTCATTTCCAATATTGTGTCGTCCTTTTCCGAAATAGGTGCCTCCTGCCACGTTTCTGGATCATCCGTTTCTATCTTGGTGGAACCTTACCCGTTTTGGGGCCTGTTTTTACGTCTTCGAAACCTCATTTCATATCCACTGGTTTTCTCTTCCGTCTCAGGGCCTCCTCTCATTTTCTGGGGCCTCCCTTCCCGTATTGGGGCCACCTTTGCAATCCCGGGGTCTCCTTTGTAATCATGGAGGCCTGCTTTGCAATTATTGGGGCCTCCTATGCAATCCTGAGGGCCTCCCTTGCAATCCTGGGGGCCTCCGTGCCAATTGTTGGCACTCTCTTGATTTCTGGGGCCTCTTATCCTCTCCTAGGTGACTCCTTTTTCAAATTAGGGGCCTCCTCTCACGTCTTGGAGGCTTCCTCGCCTGTGTTTGGAGCCTCAATATCCTCTTAGCAGGGTGCTTCTGTCCTAGTCACAAATCTTCTCTTCTAGGGTCCTCCTCTTCCAAAATATGGGCCTCATCTGGCTGGTCTCAGTGGCCTTCTCTCATTCCTGTGGAGACCTTCTTACCCATCTTGGGGCTCCCTCTTGCGTTCGGAGAAATATCTCCTATGATTCCTTATTTTCTATTTTCTATTGTTATATTCCCATTCCATCTTGGGGGCCTCGTTTTCCAAATTAAGAATACCATGCCAACCATCGGAAGCCTTCTTGTCTACCCTGGGTGCTTCCTTCCCGTCTCGGTGGCATCCTTTTCATCCTGGGGACCTACTCCCTATCTCTGTCCTACGTCTCTTATTAGGACCTGATTAGATTTCCCGGGAGCCTCGTTGCCAGTCTTGGGGCCTCCTTGCCAGCATGATCTTCTGTCTCGTCGGCCTCCTGGCTCACCTTTTTCCTGTGCATTTCCGGATAGGGGCCTCCTCAAATTCCAGGGGGCGGCGCCCCCCCCCCCCCCCCAAGTCTCACGGCAGGAGGGCGACTGCCCACTCTGCCCCCCCCCCCCCGGTGGCGACGTCCCTGAAGCCAATATTACCTAATCATATCCTCAACAATCATAATTACGGCACTTCATTACCTCAATCGCTTAACCATTTTTCGGTTGTTGAGTGACTTTAACACGCGCCCTGGAGGGCCTCTGAGAATTACGCGCACTGGAGGGGGGGGGGGGGGCGGATTCCACCCCCCCTAAGATCTCAGCTCCTAGTAAAGCTGGAGGAACGAAATTCGCAGGGTGGATGGGCACGGTAGTGAACTCTATTGTGTGCAATTTTCGTGACCTTAGGTCAATATCTTCAAGGTCAAATGAGGTCAGATTTGCAAACTTTTCCGGTTTTGCGTGGCTTGGCTTGTCATCGTTATGGATCGCTGTGATTGTATTTATATGCTCAAAAATGGGCATCAATGATGTTTTGGACATTACTAATGATGCAATGCAGATACTAGACCCTACATTTGACCTCAGGTCACCTATATAGCACCACTTTATCAGGTCAGTTACCTGTTCCAGTTACCGGAACTGGCCGCCCGCCCGACTGCTCCGTCGGACAGCTCGGAGCAACCGGCTTCGTGAAGAAGGGAGTGAAGTACATGAATAAAGTATGGAAACGCAATGACAAACAGTACAAATGACAACCAGTAGTGCATTTATGGCAACATTCCAGTTGATCAAGTTTGGTTCCATTAACCTGTCATGAACTTGACCTGACTTGACCTTGGTGACCTAACATGACCTTGAAACTATGCAGCATATCAATATGCATCAAACAAGTCGCTAGTGTTGCCTAGAACACTTCCCTTTTGTCAGTATACTGGAAGCGCATCAGCGCCGATTTTTGTGGTCTCGCGCTATAACATTTTTTTACTTTAGCGGCTCCTAACTTGAAAAATTTTCGGCCGATTTCCATTTTTCTTCCTTTAAACGACGCGCCGTTCATTTCTAAGCAGGTACACCGAAAATCGCGTATATCGACCGGTAAAATTTGCAGTTATTTGCGAAAAACCGGAGGGGTGGGCGGATTTCGCCCCCCCTCCAGTGAGCGTGTTAAGCTGTTGTATTGGCTCATCAAATTAATGATAATTGTGTTCGCTTTATCTTCATTTTAATTTTCCCTTATAATATTTTACCTTGCTAGCTTCATTTGCTTGACCTGTCTGTATTCGCTTAGTTAGAATGTCCCTGCATGTGCAAGTAGTATTTCTCTGCAGTGGGAATGTACAGCAATGCAATGAATGAAAGCATAACTGTAATATCTGGCACATGGTCATGAATGTTTATGAAACAGTGGTTTTCTTCCTTTATTATCCTTTCTCTAAATGTATATCAATAAGCCATGTCATATTCATCATCAATACTTGTGTACTTTTCAATGGCACACACTTTTCCGCAGCTTATTTTGCTTAAATTAAAGTGTTGCTTAGCATAATTGTTTAACAAGCCACTTCGCCCATAGCTATGTAAAATTATGACATCATATGTACTTGGATAAACATGAAGTAAACTTGAAACAAGGTAGTTAAGCATGAAATGAGATTTTACGTGAATATGTTTTGTTCACAAAAATTATCTGGTATGAACCATCATCAGTATTTATATGTAATAGAGGGCCATTATTTCGCGTTGCGAAACGTTTAAAAGGCACCATTTCGACAAACATAACCAAACATAACCAAGCATAACCAAACCTAGCCAAAGCTGGCCATACCTAGCCATACCTAACCAAACCTAACCAAACCTTACCAGACCTAACCGAAACTAACCCCAAACCTAACCAAATCTAACCAAACCAAACCTAACCTCACCTAACCAAACCTAACTTTACCTGACTTAACCAAACCAAACCTAACCGAACTTAACCTAACCTAACCTAACCAAGCCTAACCCAACCTAACATAACCAAACGTAACGAAACCTAGCCAAACCCAGCCAAACATAACCTAACCTACCTTAATCTAACATGATCTGACCCAGACACCCCTTATTTGGTCTGATCTACCCTGCCTTTTCCGAGCATATTTTCCATACGCGCATTAACACAGCTGCAATTTCCCCGCATGAACCACACGTTATATTCACGCATAAAATCTTTCCCACGGCAGCTTGCCTTGTGTTACAGCAACGTTAAATATGCGTCCGATGAAGTTGGCTCCAGCAAACCCAGCGATCCATCGGAGATGCAAGGTTCACTCAAGTGATAGTTTGTGATAAGCTGATTAATTACCTGGGTTAATTTGATCCAGCTGAATGCTTACGGCTGGAGGGCAAGTTGAGAGTGGATCACTGCGATTGGGGAAGTTTGAGACATCCACATTTTTTTCTAACAAAATCAGCTGGTTGCATGCACCCGATTTGATGGGTGAACACGTTTAATTCTGATGTCTGCTAAGTGAAAGATAAAGGTCCCCGGTCCCCTTCCCCGGTCTCCTTCCACGGTTCCCTTCCCCGGTCCCCTTCCCCGGTCCCTTTCCCCGGTCCCCTTTCCCGGTACCCCTCCCCGGTCCTCTTTCCCGGTCCCCTTTCCCGGTTCCCTACCCCAATCCCCTTCCCCGGTCCATTTCCTCCGTCCCTTATGCCTGTCTCCTTCACCGGGCCCTCCAGAAGTTCCATTCCAGGATCCGGGCCCTCCGGTGCGGATGAAGGGCTCAAAAGACCATCACCAAGCCATAGATATGAACGCGGTACCATAACAGTACATGTCATCTAGCTTACCAACAAAAAAACTAACTGCGTTCAGTCACCCTTGCTCCTGTGCGCGCGCTTCGCGCTAAGGTGCAATACACGGTGTGTAGAGCAGATCACCCATTGACCGAGCACTGGGTCGGGAAGCGTTCTTCGCTTCCAGCGTCAACTTTTGGGAGTGCTGGATTAAGCGGAGAAGTTTGGAGACCTAAAATCGCTCCCATTGTACGTATGAATACCGCAATGGACGCAAATGATACAATATGATTCCCAATGCTACAATACGGTCGCCACCCCGGTCCCCTTTCCCGATGACTTTCTCCGGTCCCCTTCCCGGTCTCCTTCCCCAGTCACCTTCCCCAGTCCCCTTCCCCAGTCCCCTTCCCCAGTCCCCTTCCCCAGTCCCCTTCCCCAGTCACCTTCCCCAGTCCCCTTCCCCGGTCTCCTTCCAGGATCTCTTCCCCTGCCCCTGCACTTGTTCCCCTCACCGGTCTCCTTCACTGGTCCCTTTACCAGTTTCATTCCTGGATTCGCACCCTCCTAGGCGGATCCAGGAAGCAAAACACGGTGACCAAGCCTTAGATCTGAAAGCAGTACCTTAACAACAAATATCATCTAGATAACCACCAAAAGGTGGTTCTGTCAACTGTGTTCAGTCACCCTTCTTTCCAAATGTGCGCTGGCGCGCCATGGTGCCAGACACGGTGTGTGGAGCAAACCAACTACTGTCCGAGAACTGTCTCGAGAGGAGGTTCTTCACTTCCAGTGTCAACTGTTGCGAGTACTGGATTCCGCAGGAGATTAGGTAACCAAAACTACTGCCATCGGAAGCATGCATTCTTCAATGGACGCAGTTTGCTCCAGTATCATTCCCAATGGACCTAAATGCTCTAGTGCTCGTAATGGACAGAAACTTGAACATTTATTCATGGCCCTGTGGTATGCACGCTTCATGTTTTTTTTTCGGTGACCCAACATCAGCATTCATTGGTAGATATCAACACGCCAATTTCCCAGTTCTATTCTACGGTCTCATTCCATGTTCCCTTCTTGATCCACTTCCCAGGTTACCTCTACCGGTCCCGTTCCATCCCCCGATACCCTGTACCATCCTCGGTCTACATTCCTGCTCCCCTTCCCCTTTCCAATACATATCCACACTTCCATAACCCCCTCACCGGTCGCCATCCCCGGGCTCCTCTGGCTCGCAGTGCCGGTTTCCTACCCGGACCCATACCTGAGCCCGCTTTCCCGTCGTAGTTTTCAGCCTGCTCCCACTTTCCTCTTCCTCGGTCCCCTTCTTCTCCAGTCCCCTTCCCTGTCGTCACTTTCAGCCTGCTTCCACTTTCCTCTTCCTCGGTTCCTACCTCTGGACGCTTCCACATGCACTCCACCTATGCCCTTTCCGATTGTCTTCTCCGACCCGTTCACCCGATCCCCTTCCCGGCCACGTTCCCGTTCCCCGGTCCCGTTCCCCGGTCCCAGGTCCCGTTCCCCGGTCCCGTTCCCCGGTCCCGTTCCCAGGTACCGTTCCCCGGTTCCGTCCCCGTTCCTCAGTCCCGTTCCCCGGTCCCGCTCTCCGATGCCGCTCCACGGTGCCGTTCCCCGGTCCCGTTCCCCGGTCCCGTTATCCGGTGCCGCTCCCCGATCCCGTTCCCCGGTCCCGTTCCCAGTTTCCGTTCCCGTTCCCCGGTCCCGTTCCCCGGTCCCGTTCCCAGGTCCTTTTTCCCGGTCCCCGTCCCGTTCCGGGTCCTGTTCCCCGGTCCCGTTTCCCGGCCCTATTCCCCGGTACGGTTCCTCGGTACCGTTCCCTGGTCCAGGTCCCGGTTCCGTCCCGTTCCCCAGTCCCGTTTCCCGGTCCCGTTTCCCAGTCCCGTTTCCCGGTCCCGTTTCCCGGTCCCCGGTCTCGTTTCCCGGTCCCCTTTCCCGGTCCCGTTTCCCGGTCCCGTTTCCCGGTCTCGTTTCCCAATCCCGTTCCCCGGTCCCATTCGCCGATTTCGTTCCCCGATTCCGTTCCCTGGGTCCCCTTCCCCGGTACCTCCGGTCCCCCATCATGGTCGAATCCCCAGTCACTTGCCCTTTCCCGATTACCCTTCACCGTATCATCCCCAGTAACTGGTCCCCCTCACATATCCCCTGCATCGGTCCCCTATCCCGGTTCCTTATGCCGGTCCCAGTTGCCGGTCCCCTATCCCGGTCCTCTTCACCGGCCTCCTGCACCCATTCACCTCCTCTCCAATGCACTGCATCCTCCTGCTTCACCGGTTCCATACTGGGATCCGAAGCATTCCAGCAGGTGGTTGCAGAATGGAAAATATAAGCGGTACGCTACGGATTTGAACACGGTACATAAATATTACAAATCAAACATCTTACCAGGAGGCTAATCCCGAAGGGCGCCACGGTGACGAAACAGTCCATGTATATTAGCTCGTTAAACATTATCTGCGCCTGGCGCTAGGTTTAATTCTCGGCGCAGAAATCCCGACTTTTATGGGTCTCCAAGATTGCCGCTTACGGTCAAACTACTTGTCGCCGAGAAAATATGAAGATACTGTAAGTGTCAGAGTAACCTGCGCTATCCGTACATGGTAACCTGGGCCCAAAATATTATGTGATAGGCACGGTAATTAAGTGGAGACCGAACCTTTTTTTAACCGATCACATGTACCTAAGCGTGTCACAATAACTCACCACCGTTACACGACAGGTGTCGATAGTGAATGTGAAATTTGTGGTCGGTACATAGAGCCAAATAATAGAAGCAACGGCGTTGCTCCCATTTGCACCGTTTTCAAGCACCAGACACTGTCCGAGAACTGTGTCGGGAGGAGGTTCTTCACTTCCAGTGTCAACTGTTGCGAGTGCTGGTGTCCCCTTCCCCGGCCACCTTCCCCGGTTCCCTACCCCAATCCCCTTCCCCAGTTCATTTCCTCAGTCCCCTATGCCTGTCTTCTTCACCGGTCCATCCAGAAGTTCTATTCCAGGATCCGGACCCTCCGGTGCGGATGAAGGGCTCAAAACACCATTACCAAGCCATAGATATGAACGCGGTACCATAACAGTACATGTCATCTAGCTTACCAACAAAAAAAACTAACTGCGTTCAGTCATCCTTGCTCCTATGCGCGCGCTGGCGCGCTAAGGTGCAATACACGGTATGTAGAGCGGATCACCCATTGACCGAGCACTGGGTCGGGAAGCGTTCTTCACTTTCAGTGTCAACTTTTGCGAGTGCTGGATTCAGCGGAGAAGTTTGGATAACTAAAATCGCTCCCATTGTACGTATGCATACCGCAATGGACGCAAATGCTACAATATGATTCCCAATGCTACAATACGGTCGCCACCCCGGTCCCGTTTCCCGGTGACTTTCTCCGGTCCCCTTCCCGGTCTCCTTCCCCAGTCCCCTTCCCTAGTCCCCTTCCCCAGTCCCCTTCCCCAGTCCCCTTCCCCAGTCCCCTTCCCCAGTCCCCTTCCCCAGTCCCCTTCCCCAGTCCCCTTCCACAGTCCCCTTCCACAGTCCCCTTCCCCGGTCTCCTTCCAGGACCTCTTCCCCTGTCCCCTGCACTGGTTCCCCTCACCGGTCTCTTTCAATGGTCCCTTTACCAGTTTCATTCCTGGATTCGCATCCTCCTAGGCGGATCCAGGAAGCAAAACACGGTGACCAAGCCTTAGATCTGAAAGCAGTACCTTAACAACAAATATCATCTAGATAACCACCAAAAGGTGGTTCTGTCAACTGTGTTCAGTCACCCTTCTTTCTAAATGCGCGCTGGCGCGCCATGGTGCCAAACACGGTGTGTGGAGCAAACCAACTACTGTCCGAGAACTGTCTCGAGAGGAGGTTCTTCCCTTTCAGTGTCAACTGTTGCGAGTGCTGGATTCCGCAGGAGATTAGGTAACCAAAACTACTCCCATCGGAAGCATGCATTCTTCAATGGACGCAGTTTGCTCCAATATAATTCCCAATGGACGTAAATATTCAACTTGTCCGGAATGGACAGAAAACTTGGACATTTATTCATGGCCCTGTGCAGGGGTGTCGATTTTTTAAAAACATTGGGGGGGGGAAGTGCCAACGCACCCCCCCCCCCACACAAAAAACTCATCGGATTTAGTGCACTATATTTTCAGATCTCAGAAATTCTGATTTTGTATCCGACGATGTGTATGTTTATGTTTATTCAGCATCTTCACCAACGGGGAAAATCGTCCAATAACTGGTGAACTCACATAATTAAAAGAGCAGTGCTCAGTACATGTCAACATAACAACTCTGAGTCTGAGTAGCATGCGACTGCAGTGCCATATAGTGGGCTCGGATCTATCGACACCGTCACCGTCACTGTTACCCTCCTCCTCACTCCACACACCAACAAACACACACCGGCTTAAATAAAAATACTTCAGCGATCAGATGCAGGCTAAAACACACCGGCATTGATGGAGCATCAGAGCACAGCAGACCTGAACAGTGATGACGATGGGTGAAAGTATTTCCTTGGTGCCTAACATTAGGGAGGGGAATTTTTCCCTTTAGTACGCCACTGCGGCTGCTCAACGTGTTTTTTTCCGCAGATTGCACGAACGAGAGTAGAAAGGCCCTTCGGATAATTTTCTTTCGGGACCCATTCTAAATTTTCCGTTGCTCTGGTCGATTCGATGGAGTCTCCTTGTGGTTTTTGTGGTGAAGTCTATTTTTGTAAGCACCCTGCAGGCTATTTTTGGACCCCGGTACGATTCTTCGGGCTCTCGGTGCGTTTTTTTCCGGTGCCCCAACAGGTTTATTTTCCGGCGTCCGACGACTCCTTATTTTGTGGATCCTTGACGCAATTTTTGCGTCCGCAAGGTGACATTCCGGGTATATATTGGTACATGGGAAGCCAGCTGCAACTTGTGGGGCTCCAGCACGACGTTTTGGCCCCGGTGAGATTTTCAAGAGAAGCGGCGTTCTTTTTTTTGGTCTAAGTGCGATTTTTTTGGGACCCGTGGTCACTTGTTGGGATCCATTGCGGTGGCTACGACACGTTTTGGGGGGCCAAACAAGCTTTGTGGGCTTTTGGAGCCATTGTTGAGATCCCAGATTGATTTTCCGTGTCCGGACTGTTTTTCATTTACCCGGCTTCATTTGTTGGGTGATCTCAACGAGACTTTTAGAGCCCCGGTGGGACCTGTCAGGCCTCTTGCGTGATTTTCAGGGGCCCGGGTGATAATTCTTAGTACCCCAGTCTCAGCGTGATTTTCAGGAGGCCCCGGCCCGACCGTTTGTGGCCCCCGTCGTGATTTTCTTGAACCCCGGCACGACTTTTTTGCGGCACCAGCGTGATTTTCAGGGGTCCAGGTGCAAACTTTGAGGCCCCAGCGTCATTATCGGGGGCCCCTGCGCTACTTTTGGGGGCCCCAATGTGATTTTTCTGAGCCCCGGTGCGATTTTTGGTGGACCGAGTGGAATTTTTCGGGAGCAAGGCGCATTTTTTTTCCTAAGCTCGGCGGATTCTTGGGGCCCCACAACCTATCAGGAAGGGGGGGGGTGGGAGGCAACTGCCCACAATGCCCCCTCCCCCATTCGGTATGTCACTGTACCATGCAATGATGCAACATAAGAATTCAGGAATAGTTCAATTGTTTCATCACTCACATGTGATTTCAACTCCCCAGTTATCCAGACAGTTTGAGGAAAGTCAAACATCTGCTACATGGATCAGCAAGGATGGATTGTAAGACAACATGGATACCATGGAATTCAGGTCCCAGTAGTTATGCTGCAATACATACCTTCTTCAACAGACTGCTTTGGAGATGGATGAGCTCCTGAAGTTTGATCAGGGTTGGAGTTGGAGGTGGATGAAGCAACACTGTGAAGGACATAACATATGGTTCAAGAGACTTCTGTTTCCATTAACAATACAGGGGATGAAGTAACATTTTGATTCACTTCTATGGTTTTCATTGACTTCATTGACTTCTATGGTGCCCTGAGTAAGGAGGACAATCGAGATGGGTTTCTGTGATATCCATTGTAGAAGCAATGTTATGATGTAGCTTTTATACCCCAGTGAGAATGGTATGGGTTCACTCATAAGTGAATCTGCAAGCATACTGATATATCAGTTAACAACAATGCAGGGAGCTATGTGATCAACATGGTCGATGTGTCCTAAAGCCCAAATCACTAAATAACAATGCAGGGAATCTGCTGCATAACAGTTTGCCCATAAATTAGCCATGATATATGGCATCATATTTCCCATGCAATTTATTGCTATTCCCATCCCATGCTATTCTGCTTTCTGCTTTCTTCTCATGTGCTTCATGATTGAAGAAAGCACTGTCATCGATTTTAAACTTGCAAAAAGAGTGGGCCGCCTGGTGTTTTGAGTGCTATTTGAGTGAATTTGCTGTCTTGTTAGTGAACTGACCACTTATTGAGATTTAAGTACTTTAACTTTGCCTGCTTCTATCATCACAAGTTGTCATTTTCCAATACATCAGAAATCATCAGAATAACTTCTTGTCCACAAACCGGTGTATGCATTTCTATGAATTTCTCATATTTATTGACACAAATGATGCAGATCTGATCTGCAAATTTATAACTCAGAAAATGTTATCAGCACAGGAATCCATTCCTGAAAATATAGTACTTTCAACATGTTATTGCTCTTTGTGAAGCAATGAGTGCAATGCTCTCATGCAGCATGCAGATGGAGGTTCATCACGTGCACCAGGTAGCACAAAAAGAGATATTATTGCAGTCTAAGGTAACCACAAGACAGGTTTTACACCCATTTTACCTCCACGAATCATTCAAAGGCGCTAGGTTTCGCCTAGTTGCGTTAGGCTACTCTTTTGTTGTAAATTAGTAAATTTTTCAAAAAAAGTCTTCAAAAACGATTCAAGCTAGATTAGGTTATGTTAGACTTTTCAAGTTGAAAATGTTTGAGAACAAAATTTTTGGTTCGGAAATTGAGCATAAAAATAATTATTTCTTGCATGGAAGGCTAGGCTAGGTTAGGTTAGGTTATGTTACATCTTCTTTTTTTATTTGAACACTATTTTTCATCCAATATTACTCAAATCCAAGCCCCTTTTGCGTGTTATTTTTCCTCACAATTGAAAAGTGTGCATCTGCAGAGGAAATGAGCGGTTACATTAATGAACATTAAAAAGAACATGAACATGAACAGAACATGAACATTAAAAAAGAAATTCAAAGAAGTCAGAGAGTACTATGAGCTGAAAATTACACAAAAAGCCAGGTATTATCACAGTTTAAGGTAGCCACAAAACAAGTTTTACACACATTTTACCTCCATGAAGCATACAAAGGGGTCAGGTTTGTCAGGTTAGGTTAGGCTCTTGTTGTAAGTTATAAAAAAATCATTTGTTAGCAAATAATTTTTTTTAATGATTTTTCTACAAAAAGTTAACAGCTCAGGCTAGCTTAGATTAGGTTTTTTAAGTTGAAAATGCTTGAGAAAAATGCCTCGCAAAATTTAATTTAAAAACAATTAATTTCTTGTATGGGAAGTTGAACTATGTTAGGTAGGGTTATCATACATCTTGAACATTATTTGTATGCTATATTTCCTAACTCCACACCCTTTTGTGGTGTTATTTTTACTCCCAATTGAAAATCATGCATTTGCAGAGGAAAGGACACTAAATATGTGCTTTTATGTGTTTTATTAATATTTTTTATTTAAATTTCCAATGCAATGTTTGTGAATGTCACTAAGCTGATGGCACCACTCATTTTCTGTGCAAATGCTTACTCTCCAGGTTGTGAGCAAAATAACATGAAAAATGGGCTTTGAGTTAGGTAACATAGCAATTAAAAGAAATACATTACAAATGCAACATAACCTAACCTAACCTAGCATAACCTGACTTTGGAGACAACAATTATGAAAACAAAATTGGAAAAATATCAAGCAATTTATTTTCTTGAAGTTTTACAAATGGAAAAAACCTAACCCAACCTAATCTAACCAGAATTATTGTGCTTTAAGGTGGTAACAAGACAAGTTATTACACATTTGCCTCCACAAAGCAAACAAATGGGCTAGGTTTGGTTATGTTAGATTAGTTTAGGTGTTTTATGTTGGACATTTTTTGCAAACATTGTTCCAAAATTTGAAAGAAATGGATCTTTTTTCTTAAAAAGCAGCTTATGTTAGATTAGGTTAAGTTAGGTTACATTTTTTATTGTAAAAAAAAATACATTGCTTGAAATTTTTACAACTTGATGTTTTGGTTTTGTTTTTCTCCAAAGGGAGGTTAGGTCAAGCTAGGTTAGGTTAGGTTATGTTGCATTTCTTTTTATTTTAAAAAAAAAACTTTACCCTATGTCACCTAATTCAAAGCCTTTTTGGTGTTATTTTGCTCACAACCTGAAATGTAGGCATTTGTATAGAAAATGAGTGGTCCCATCATCAGGGGCGTCGATTTGTATCCTTTTGCGGGGGCCATGGCTCCGCAATGCTGATCTTGGCCCCCCCCCCCCCCAATGTTGATTTGGGCCCCCCCCAATAACCCATGCTATTTTATGTTGATAAAAAGCTAAAGGAAAAAAAAAACACTGTTAGGTACATAGAAAACTTAGTTGATGTTAACCAGCACATTTTGTACTGAAAAAGAACAGATTTGGATTAGATAGTGGACTGGTATCCAACTTTTGCTACACAATTCAAAATTATGTGAAAAAAAACAAAATAGCTAGATTTCCCTCCACTGTGGAAGGAAAACTTACAGCATACAATGTTAAGATTCGATGATGATGCATTTTAAACCAGATTGTCTTTTAAAAAATGTTAAGCCACAAAACAACAATTGGATTGTCATACTGATGTTTGTACACGCCACCAATGGCAAAACCACATGCATATGAGCTTAAACAGGAAAAAATCCATTCTTAATTTCCAGTCATTGTCAAACTTGCATTGTCCAGTGAACAACAATGACAATCATCATTGAGATTGTGGATATGCAAACTATAATTATCTTCAGCAGCCCACCTATCACACCATCAGCTTGATATTTACCTAGGTACCTACCTACATGCCCAATGACAATGCATGCATTAAATATTGATATGGGGAAAAACGAGAGCCATGTGTGGGCAAATCTGCCAGCTTATGATACCATGACAGAGAAAAGTCAGCAAGAAGCTGCATGGCCACTGCATTATAATTGGTATTCCTAAAAGAATAAAAAAGAAAGCTGTGGCTCACATGGCTTTTAAGCAAACCTTACAGTCATACAAGACCAATGCTATACAAGAAATAGCCTTGACAAGACCAATGTCTCGTACGCCGCAAAAACACCATTATTAAACGCCGCAAAAAATACCATTATTTTAAAAGGTACACCAAAGTTCGCATTCAAACCTTGATGACGTCACAGGTTTTTATTCGTATATTGCAGAAATTGGAAGCATCAGGCAAGTTTCAATTTCACTGCACATAGGTGGGGAGTGATTTTTTTTAGGCGTACCGGACCACAGAGGTCATTTGCGCCACCTTTGAAGCGAGTACGTTACATGTCTGACTATAAAAGCGGGTGTTTGCGATCAAGGTGCAGGCATGTGGACGTTTGCGTAAATGGAATTTTACGTCATAGTTTGTGTGATATTTTAGGCGTTGAAGGCGGGGCTAGGATGGGGACATCCGCCTAATGTCTAGATGGCAGGGGCGTCGATTTGTATCCTTTTGTGGGGGCCAGGGCCCCACCAATGTTGATCTTGCCCCCCCCAATGTTGATTTGGGCCTCCCCAATAACATATGCTATTTTTATGCTGATAAAAAAGTTGAAGGAAAAAAGAAGGAAAACACCATGCTAAGTACATAGAAAATGTAGTTGATGTTAACCAGCACATTTTGTAATGAAAAAAAACAAAATTCAAAATGGTGTGCACAAAAACCAATTGTCATTGTAAAACTTGCATACAATCCAGTCCCGTGAACAACAATCAGTTATCATTGAGAGTGTGGATATACAAACTATAATTAACCTCAACAGCCCACTCATCACACTATCAGCTTGATATTTACCTGGTACCTAGGCACCTAGGTACATGCTACAGAAAGACTTAGAAGAGCTTGTGAAGTGGTCCAAAAATGGCAGATGAAATTAAATTTTGATACGTGCAAAATCATGCATGTATGCAGGGGCGTCGATTTGTATCCTTTTGTGGGGGCTATGGCCCCACCAATGTTGATCTTGCCCCCCAAATGTTGATTTGGGCCCCCCGCCAATAACCTATGCTACTTTATGCTGATAAGAAAGCTAAATGGAAAAATGAAAAACCCCATGCTAAGTAGAAACATTGATGTTAACCAGCACATTTTGTACTGAATAGAAACAGATTTGGATTAGATAGTGGACTGACTCTCCACCTTTTGCTGAAAAATGTAAAATTGTGTGCAAAAACAAACAAAATAGCTGGAATTCCCTCCACTGTGGAAGTACAGCTTACATCTTTCTGGGTTGGTTGGTTGGTTATTTGGGTTTACGGCCACATTGACTGCGTTGGTCATACAGCGCCCATACAACTTTTCTTGTTCCCACCTTAAAGCGCAATAATACCCCAAAGTTTCCGAAAAAAAATTACAACCATGTTCACAAAAAAATATATTTTTTTATTCAAAATCAGCTTAGGTTAGGTTAGGCTCGGTTAGGTTTCTTTTTTAAGGTTGAGAATTTTCAGAAAATAAATTAAGTGACATTTTAATTTAGTTTAATTTTTTGTTCTCAAAAGATCGGTTAGGGTAGGCCAGGTTAGGTATTGTTGCATTAAAAAAAAAACATTTATGTTTATGCTATGTTATCGAACTCAAAGCCTTTTTGGCATTATTTTGCTCACAACCTGAAAAGTAAGCACAGAAAATAAGTGGGTCCAATCATCTGAGTCACCTTCATAAACATGGTATTCTGCATGTTTTTTTTGGTTTTAAAGGAAAAGAAGCACACCTTAGACCGCAAGGTTACCAAATAATTTGCAATTTTTTGGGGAAACTATTTTAGAATTTTTTAAAAGTTTTCCAACTTGAAAAACCTAAACTAACCTAACTTAACCAAACCTAACCCATTTGCTTGCTATATGGATGCAAATGTGTGTACAAACTTGTCTTGTTACCACCTTAAAGCACAATAATACCGATTTGGCTAGGTTAGGCTAGTTTAGTTGTTTACCTTGGAAAAATTGTTCAATCATTTTCAAAAATAAAATAAAATCGGAAATTTTCCTTCAAAAGCAGCTGACATTAGGTTCGGGTAAGTTGGGTTCGGTTGTTCAATTTAGAAAATTTTCAGAATATATATTGCTTAATTTTTGTTTCTATTTTGTTTTCCAAAGCAGGGGTGTCGATTTGTATCGATAGACACTAGCGCGTATTAAATGTCACAAATCGTGATGGGCGTTCCTCAGAACATCCAAAATCGTAACATCCAAAGAAAAAATTCCAGTTACAGAAATTCCAGCGCCTAAAGTCTAAATTTGAGGTTACAGTGACAAATGTGACGGAGGTACGACATTTGTGGTGCAGTTGCGCGCAGTGTTTAATCCGGAGGCCAATCTCATGTGACGTCGTACTGATTCGTTTTTTTGTACTTCGCACATTCTGATGTATCTGCGGATTGGTGTGATTTTAAATAGTGAATAAATAGCTTGCTGATATTTAATTCCCAAAGAAACAGTAGTTGAAGAAGTTGGCAGGTAAACTTGAAAAAGTCCAGTCCATGCTTTTTTCTGATTTGTGCTCAGGGTTTCCATGTTAATATCACATAACTACCACGTTTGTCTTCAAGAAGAGGTGTTTTTAGTTTACTTTTATTAATATTTTCATTCCACTGCTCTTAGTGCCCTTTCTGCCCAGGATTGGGGCACCTAGTGTTGCATTTCCGTCCAGGGGTTTGCACACCTTTTGGTAAATTTCCAGCTTAAGGTAATTTCTGATTCTTTTTTTCCATGCTATGTTTAGGAATGTGATGAACATGATGTTACTGCTCATTTTGGTAAATTTGTGTTTTAAGGTGTTTTATGAATTCGTGGAATGTATCATTTAAATGCAATGTTTATGAATGTTACTCAGATGATGGGACCACTCATTTTCTATACAAATGCCTACATTTCAGGTTGTGAGCAAAATAACACCAACAAAAAGCTTTGAATTGGGTGACATAGGGTAAAGTATTTTTTTTTAAATGAAAAAATGCAACACAACCTAACCTAACCTAGCATAACCTCCCCTTGGAGAAAAACAAAACCAAAACATCAAGTTGTAAAAATTTCAAGCAATGTATTTTTGTTTACAATTAAAGAATGTAACCCAACTTAACTTAATCTAACATAAGCTGCTTTTAAAGAAAAAATATATATTTCTTTCAAATTTTGGAACAATTTTTGCAAAAAATGTCGAACTTAAACACTTAAACTAATCTAACATCACCAAACATAGCCCATTTGTTTGCTTTGTGAAAGCAAATGTGTAATAACTTGCCTAGTTACCACCTTAAAGCACAATAATTATGGTTAGATTAGGTTGGGTTAGGTTTTTTCATTTGCAAAATTTCAAGAAAATAAATTGCTATATATTTGTCCAATCTTGTTTTTGTAGTTGTTTTCTCCAAGGTCAGGTTAGGCTAGGTTACGTTAGGTTATGTTGAATTTGTAATGTATTTCTTTTAATTGCTATGTTACTAACTCCAAACCCATTTTTAATGTTATTTTGCTCACAACCTGCTCACAACCACAAGCATTTGCACGGAAACGGAGTAGTGCCATCAGCTCAGTGACATTCATAAACATTGCATTGGAAATTTACATAAAAAAATATTAATAAAACACATAAAAGCACAAATTTAAAGTCCTTTCTTCTGCAAATGCATGCGTTTCAATTGGGAGTAATAAATAACACCAAAAAAAGGGTTTGGAGTAAGGAAATATAGCATGCAAATAATGTTCAAGATGTATGATAACCTTACCTAACATAGTTCAACTTCCCATACAAGAATTTAATTGTTTTTATTTTAAATGTTCGAGGCATTTTCTCAAATATTTTCAACTTAGAAAACCTAACCTAAGAACTGAACCGTTTATTATTATTTTGTAGAAAAATAATTAACAATAATTATTTACCAACAAATGATTTTTTTTATAACTTACAACAAAAGCCTAACCTAACCTGACAAACCTAACCCCTTTGTATGCTTCATGGAGGTAAAATGTGTGTAAAACTTGTCTTGTGGTTACCTTAAACTGTGATAATACCTGGCTTTTTGATATTTTTTCAGCTCATGGTACTCTCTAACTTCTTTTTGAATTTCTTTTTTTAATGCAGTGTTTGTTAATGTGCTGAACATGATGTAACCGCTCATTTCCTGTGCAGATGCACACTTTTCAATTGTGAGGAACAATGACATGGAAAACTGGGCTTGGATTTGAGTAATATAGGATGACAAATAATGTTCAGATAAAAAAACATGTAACATAACCGAACCTAACCTAGCCTAGACTTCCATGCAAGAAATGATTATTTTAATGCCCAATTTCCCCCCCCCCAAAAAAAAAAATTTGTTCTCAAACATTTTCAACTTAAATTGTCTAACATAACCTAATCTAGCTTGAACCGTTTTTGAAAACTTTTTTATTTACTAACTTACAACAAAAGCCTAGCCTAACGCAACTAGGCAAAACCTAGCTCCTTTGAATGATTCGTGGAGGTAAAATGGGTGTAAAACCTGTCTTGTGGCTACCTTAGACTGCAATAATATCTCTTTTTGTGCTACCTGGTGCACGTGATGAACCTCCATCTACATGCTGCATGAGAGCATTGCACTTATTGCTTCACAAAGAACAATAACATGTTGAAAGTACTATATTTTCAGGAATGGAATCCTGTGCTGATAACATTTTCTGAGTTATAAATTTGCAGATCAGATCTATATCATTTGTGTTAATAAATATGAGAAATTCATAGACATGCATACACCGGTTTGTGGACGAGAAGTTATTCTGATGATTTCTGATGTATTGGAAAATGACAAATTTTCATCATGGAAGCAGGCAAAGTTAAAGTACTTATATCTCAATAAGTGGTCAGTTGACTAACAAGTCAGCAAATTCACTCAAATAGCACTCAAAATGCCAGGCGGCCCACTCTTTTTGCAAGTTTAAAATCGATGACAGTGCTTTCTTGAATCATGTTTAAAGCACATGAAGGAAATGTATTGCTGACACTTGTTAGGAACTGATGTGTGTAACGTTAATTAACATTTCTAATGTCCTGATGTTTGTACACAAAATATAGCTCATTATTATAAATAGCATAGGAAGTATGATGCCATATATCACGGCTAATTTATGGTTAAACTGTTATGCAGCAGATTCCCTGCACTGTTACTTAGTTATTTGGGCTTTAGGGCACAGACCATGTTGATCACATAGCTCCCTGCATTGTTGTTAACTGATATATCAGTATGTTTGCAAATTCACTTATGAGTGAATCCATACCATTCTCACCGGGGTATAAAAGCTACATTATAACATTGCTTCTACAATGCATATAACAGAAACCCATCTCGATTGTCCTACTTACTCAGGACACCATAGAAGTCAAAGAAGCCAATGAAAACCATAGAAGTCAATGAAAATGTTACTTCATCCCCTGTATTGTTAATGGAAACAAGTCTTCAACCATATGTTATGTCCTTCACAGTGTTGCTACATCCACCTCCAACTCCAACCCTGACCAAACTTCAGGAACTCATCCATCTCCAAAGCAGTCTGTTGAAGAAGGTATGTATTGCAGCATAACTACTGTGACCGGAATTCCATGGTATCCATGTTGCCTTACAATCCATCCTTGCTGATCCATGTAGCAGATGTTTGACTTTCCTCAAACTGTCTGGATAACTGGGGAGTTGAAATCACATGTGAGTGATGAAACAGAGGAACTATTCCTGGATTCTTATGTTGCATCATTGCATGGCACAGTGACATACCGAATGTGGAGGGGGAATTGTGGGCAGTTTCCTCACCCCCCCCCCCTCCTGATAGGTTGTGGGGCCCCCAAGAATCCGCCGAGCTTAGGAAAAAAAAATGCGCTATGCTCCCTAAAAATTTCACTCGGTCCACCAAAAATCGCACCGGGGCTCAGAAAAATCACTTTGGGGGCCCCCAAACGTAGCGCAGGGGCCCCGATAATGACGCTGGGGCCTCAAAAGTTTGCACCTGGGCCCCTGAAAATCACGTTGGGGCCGCAAACAAGTCGTGCCGGGATTCAAGAAAATCACGACGGGGGCCACAAACGGTCGGGCCGGGGCCTCCTGAAAATCACGCCGAGACTGGGGTACTAAGAATTATCACCCGGGCCCCTGAAAATCACGCCAGAGGCCTGACAGGTCCCACCGGGGCTCTAAAAGTCTGGCTGAGATCACCCAACAAATCAAGCCGGGTAAATGAAAAACAGTCCGGACACGGAAAATCAATCTGGGATCTCAACAATAGCTCCAAAAGCCCACAAAACTTGTTGGGCCCCCACAAACGTGTCGTAGCCACCGCAAGGGATCCCAACAAGTAACGACGGGGCCCCAAAAAATCGCACTTAGACAAAAAAAAATTCACGCCGCTTCTCTTGAAAATCTAACTGGGGCCAAAACGTCGTGCCGGAGCCCCACAAGTTGCAGCTGGCTTCCCAAGTACCAATATATACTCGAAATGTCACCTTGCGGACGGAAAAATTGCGTCAAAGATCCACAAAATAAGAAGTCGTCGGGACGCCGGAAAAGAAACCTGTTTTGGCACCAGAAAAAACGCACCGAGAGCCAGAAGAATCGTACCGGGTTCCAAAAATAGCCTGCAGGGGGCTTATAAAAATAGACTTCACCACAAAATCCACAAGGAGACTCCATCGAATCGACCAGAGCACCCGAAAATTAAGAATGGGTCCCGAAAGAAAATTATCCGAATGGCCTTTCTACTCTCGATCGTGCAATCTGCGGAAAAAAACACGTTGAGCAGCCGCAGTGGCGTACTAAAGGGAAAAATTCCCCTCCCTAACGTTAGGCACCAAGGAAATACTTTCACCCATCGTCATCTGCTGTGCTCTGATGCTTCATCAATGCCGGTGTGTTTTAGCCTGCATCTGATCGCTGAAGTATTTTTATTTAAGCCGGTGTGTGTTTGTTGGTGTGTGGAGTGAGGAGGATGGTAACAGTGCCGGTGACGGTGACGGTGACGATAGATCCGAGCCCACTATATGGCACTGCAGTCGCATGCTATTACTCAGAGTTGTTATGTTGGTGAGTTCGAGTCTCACCTGTCGCTACTCTTCGCCCGCGACCAATCGGCGTGAGAGATTGGCGACGCTATATGACACAACGGTCGACGTGTCGTAGAACCAATAACCAACCAAGAGTTGTTATGTTGACATGTACTGAACACTGCTCTTTTAATTATGTGACTTCACCAGTTATTGGACGATTTTCCCCGTTGGTGAGGATGCTTAATAAACATAAACATACACATCGTCGAATAAAAAATAAGAATTTCTCAGATCTGAAAATATAGTGGGCTAAATCCGTTGAGTTTTTTTTGGGGGGGTCTAGTGCGTTGGCACTTCGGCCCCCCCCAATGTTTTTCCAAAATCACCCGCCTGCCCATCATCTGAGTCACATTCATAAACATTGCATTGAAATGATACATTCCACGAATTCATCAAACACCTTAAAACCAAATTTACCAAAATGAGCAGTAACATCATGCTCATCACATTCATAAACATTGCATTAAAAAAAATTCAAGAAATCAGAAATTACCTCAAGCTGTAAATTTACCAAAAGGTGTGCCAACCCCTGGGCGGAAATCCAACACTAGGTGCCCCAATCCTGGGCAGAAAAAGCACTAAGAGCAGTGGAATGAAAATATAAAAAAGTGAACTAAAAACAGCTCTTCTTGAAGACAAACGTGGTAGTTATGTGATATTAACATCAAAACCCTGAGCACAAATTAGAAAAAGGCATGGACTGGACTTGTTGCTGCCAACTTCTTCAACTACCGTTCCTTTGGGAATTAAATATCAGCAAGCTATTTATTCACTATATAAAATCACACCAATTTGCAGATACATCAGAATGTGCGAAGTACAAAACACGAATCAGTTCGACGTCACATGAGATTGGTCTCCGGATTAAACACTGCGCAATTGCACCACAAATGTCTCACCTCCGTCACATTTGTCGACCTTGACCTCAAATTTAGACTTTAGGCGCTGGAATTTCTGTAACTGGAATTTTTATTTGGATGTTCCGATTTTGGATGTTCTGAGGAACGCCCATCACGATTTGTGGCATTTAATGCGCGCTAGTGTCTATCAAGTCTCTCCAGACACATTTGGTGATGGACTTTGACCTTATATAGCTTACAAGCAGGTGTTTGTCACTTCTGCAGCCGCCATAGGCCCATAAATCTGAACTGTGACGTCACGAGTGCGATTGCCAGGCTGCGCTGAATTTCTCCACCGAATTTGGAATATGCCCGATTTCTGCTCGGGTGCGTCAGTAAATAAACCTCGGTAAAGCGACGATAAACTATGTACCGCGTTGCCAAGGATTAAGGTTGCAGTTAGCGTGTTCAATATGTGTGATGGCACGCAGTAATGTTCCTACCTAATTTAAAAATGCAAAATAATGCGGTTGAAAAAGCAGGGTTCTTGGAGAGATTCGAACCCGCCAACTATGGATCTCGAGTTTGAGTTCATACCTCTGCGCCACACAGCTGGGCGTAACTGCCCCGAAGTTTGGGATGCGGGTTGGACAGTGTGCAAGCAAAAAATACTTTGACGCTATATACTGCGATAGTTTCGATTGCTAGAGCATAAGTGGTAGATAGATTGGTGAAAGAAAGCGAAGCGATCCTTTTTCGGTGCCAGAATCATGCGAAATGGCGCAATATAATCCGATGTATGGTTTTTCGGAAATCGCAGCAGCTCCCTGTACAGCATAGGAATCGGGCTATATCGAACAGGTTACGTCACGATCAATCAGTCCGAAACGTTCAAATCATCTAGTGACTGTACCTGATTAAATGGCCTTGCTTACAAGGTTCGTTTAGAAAGTCTTGTAAGCTACGGCCTTGTACCTACCTATTGCTTTCTTCAAGAATGGCAATCGTAATACAGTGTGCATGCAGCTTCTTGCTGATTTTTTTCTTTCATGGTATCATAAGCTAGCAGATATTACATGTGGATGTGGCTCTTGCTGCAGGTCGAGACTGGCATGCTGTGTATCAATATTGAATATGTGCACATTGTCATTGGGATATTGGTGGTACCTAGGTAAATATCAAGCTTATAGTACGATGAATTGACTGCTGAAGACAAATATAGTTTGCATATCCACAATTTCAATGAAAACTGATTGTTTTTGACTGGATTGGATTGTGTGCAAGTTTGACGATTACTGGAAATTGAGTGGGGTGAATCCAGTTCAAGCTCCATATGCATGTGCTTCTGCCATTGGGCATGTGTGCAAGCATCATTATGACAATGGAATTGTTATCTAGTGGCTTTGCAGATTTTCAAACAATCTGGTTTAAAATGAATCAGCAGCTGCTAATCTGGACATTTTATGATGTAAGTCGTGCTTGCAAAGTGGAAGGAAATCCAACTCCTTTGTTTTTTTCCACAAAATAATTTTGCAGCAAAAGGTGGAGAATGAATCCACTATCCAATTCAAATCTGTTTCATTTCAGTACAATATGTGGTGGCTGGCATCAACTAAGTTTTGTTAGTAGCATGGTGTTTGTTTTTGTTTTCCTTTAACTTTCTTCTCAGCATAAAAATAGCATAGGCTATTGGGGGGGGGGGGGCAAATCAACATTGAGGGGGCAAAGATCAACATTGGTGGGGCCATGGACCCCAAAAAAAGGTTACAAATCGACGCCCCTGCTTTGGGGAAAAAAAATTAGAAACAAAAATTAAGCAATATATATTCTGAAAATTTTATAAATTGAACAACCGAACTCAACCTAACTGAACCTAATGTCAGCTGCTTTTGAAGGAAAATTCACGATTTTATTTTATTTTTGAAAATGTTTGAAAAATGTTTTCAAGTTAAACAACTAAACTAGCCTAACCTAGCCAAACCGGTATTATTGTGCTTTAAGGTGGTAACAAGACAAGTTTTTACACACATTTGCCTCCATATAGCAAACAAATGGGTTAGGTTTGGTTAAGTTAGGTTAGTTTAGGCTTTTCAAGTTTGAAAAATTTTCAAAACGTTTCCAAAAAAGTTTCCCCCAAAAATGTCGAATTATTTGGTAACTTAGCAGTTTAAGGAGTTCTTTTTTCCTTTAAGAAAAATGTATGCAGAATACCATGTTTATGCAGGCGACTAAGATGATTGGACCCACTTATTTTCTGTGCAAATGCTTACTTTTCAGGTTGTGAGCAAAATAATGCCAACAAGGGCTTTGAGTTCGGTAACATAGTATAAACATAAATGTTTTTTTTTTAATGCAACAAAACCTAACCTAACCTAGCCTAACCTATCTTTTGAGAACAAAAAATTAAATTAAATTAAAATGTCAATTAATTTATGTTCTGAAAATTCTCAACCTAGAAAAAGAAACCTAACCGAGCCTAACCTAACCTAAGCTGCTTTTGAAGAAAAAATTGAATTTTTTGTGAACCTGTTTGTAAATTTTGTTGGGAAACTTTTGGGTATTATAGTGCTTTAAGAAAAGTTGTATGGGCGCTGTATGACCAACGCAGTCAATGCGGCCGTAAACCCAAATAACCAACCAACCAACCAAGAAAAGTTTTTACAAACATTTGTCACCATAAAGCAAACAAATGGTTTAGGATTGGTTAGGGTAGGTTGGTTTAGGTTTTTTAAGTTGGAAAATTTGTCAACTTTTTTCTCTCAAATTAAGATAAAATGAATTTGCACCGAAAATAATTGGTCCCATCATCTTAGTCACCGTCATGAACATGGTATTCTGAAGAAAAATTAAAACAAAAAAAAATCACCTTAAACTGCAAATTTACCAATCATTTTCTATTCAACAGCAACTTATGATCAAGGGCGTCGCCACCGGGGGAGTAGGTGGGGGGGGCAATCGCCCCCCCTGCCGTGAAACTGGGGGGGCCGCTCCCCCCCGAAATTTGAGGAGGCCCCCATCCGCAAATGCACAGCAAGAAAGATGACCAAGGAGGCCGACGGGACAGAAGATCATACTGTCAATGAGGCCTCAAGACTGACGAGGCCCCCAGGAAATATAATCAGGTCTCTATAAAAGACGTAGAACAGAGATTGGAAGGAGGCCCCCCAGGACGAAAAGGAGGCCCCATGACGAAAATGAGGCCCCTATGACGGAAAGGAGGCACCCATGACGAAAAGGAGGCCCCAAGACGTAGAACAAAGATTAGGAGGAGGCTCCTAGGAAGAAAAGGAGGGCCCCAGGACCAAAAGCAGGCCCCCAGGACGAAAAGGGGGTCCCAGGACGAAAAGGAGGCCCCAATACGTAAAACAGAGGTTGGGAGGAGGCCCCCAGGACGAAAAGGAGGCCCCCAGGACGAAAGGAATGCACCCAAGGACAAAAAAGAGGCCCCCAAGACGTAGAACAGATATTGGGATGAGGTCCCCAGGACGAAAAGGAGTCCCCCAGGACGAAAAGGAGGCCTCTAAGACGTACAACAGAGATTGGGAGGTGGGCCCCAGGACGAAAAGGAGGCCCCCAGGACGAAAAGGATGCCCCCATGACGCAAAGGAGGCCCCCAAGACGTAGAACAGAGATTGGGAGGACGCCCCCATGACTAAAAGGAGGCCCCCCCAGGACGAAAAGGAGGCCCCCAGAACGAAAGGGATGCACCCAAGGACAAAAAGGAGGCCCCCAAGACATAGAACAGAGATTGGGATGAGGTCCCCAGGACGAAAAGGAGGCCCCCAGGACGAAAAGGAGGCACCCAGAACGAAAAGGAGGCCCCCAAGACGAAAAGGAGGCCCCTAAGACGTAGAACAGAGATTGGGAGGTGGCCCTCATGACGAAAAGGAGGCCCCCAAGACGAAAAGGAGGTCCCCAGGACGAAAAGGAGGCCCCCAGGACTAAAAGGAGGCCCCCAGGACGAAAAGGATGCCCCCATGACGCAAAGGAGGCCCCCAAGACGTAGAACAGAGATTGGGAGGAGGCCCCATGACTAAAAGGAGGCCCCCAGGACGAAAAGGAGGCCCCCAGAACGAAAAGGATGCACCCAAGGAGAAAAGGAGGCCCCCCAAGACGTAGAACAGAGATTGGGAGGAGGCCCCCAGGACGAAAAGGAGGCCCCAATACGTAGAACAGAGATTGGGAGGTGGGCCCCAGGACGAAAAGGAGGCCCCCAGGACGAAAAGGATGCCCCAGGACGCAAAGGAGGCCCCAAGACGTAGAACAAAGATTGGGAGGAGGCCCACAGGACGAAAAGGGGGCACCCAGGACGAAAAGGATGCCCCAGGACGCAAAGCAAGCACCCAAGACGTAGAACAGAGATTGGGAGGAGGCCCCCAGGACAAAAAAGGAGGCCCCTAAGACGTAGAACAGAGATTGGGAGGTGGCCCCCATGACGAAAAGGAGGCCCCCAGGACGAAAAGGAGGCACCCAGGACGAAAAGGAGGCCCCTAAGACGTAGAACAGAGATTGGGAGGAGGCCCGCAGGACTAAAAGGAGGACCCAGGACGAAAAAGAGGCCCCAGAACGAAAAGGATGCACCTAAGGACGAAAAGGAGGGCCCTAAGACGTAGAACAGAGATTGGGAGGTAGCCCCCAGGATAAAAAGGAGGCCCCAGGACGAAAAGGAAGCCCCCAGTACGAAACGGAGGCCCTCAGGACGGAAAGTATGCCACCGATACGGGCAAGAAGCCACCCAGGTTAGACGAAAAGGCTTCCGATGGGTGGCAGGATAGTCTTAATTTGGGAAACGAGGCCTCCAAGACGGAAGAGGATGCCCCTGCAATATAAAATTAAGACATGATAGGGGAGTTTCTCCGGACGCAATATGGGCCTCAAGACGGGTAAGAAGGTCTCCGCAGGAATGAGAGAAGGCCACCGAGACCAGCCAGATGAGGCCCATATTTTGGAAGAGGAGGACCCTAGAAGATAAAATCTAGGACTAGGACGCAAAAGCACCCTGCTAAGAGGATAATGAGGCTCCAAACACAGATAAGGAGGCCCCCATGACGTGAAAGGAGGCCCCTAATTTAAAAAAGGAGTCACCTAGGAGAGGGTAGGAGTCCCCAGAAATCAAGAGAGTGTCAAAAATGGCACGGAGGAAACCAGGATTGCAAAGGGGGCCCCAACACCGGAAAGGAGGCCACAGAATATGAGAGGAGGCCCTAAGACGGAAAAGGAAGCCAGTGGATATGAGATGAGGTTTCGGAGACGCAAAGCAGGCCCCAAACAGGTAAGGTTCCACCGAGATAGAAAAGACCGATCCAGAGACGTGGCAAGAGGCACCTAATTGGGAAGAGAACGACACAAGATTGGAAATGAGACCCCATGATAAACGAGGAGGCCACTAAAATAGGAGAGAAAGGCCATTGGATAAGAGAAATGGCTCCCAGGCGCAAAAAGGAGGCTCGAAGACGGCTAAGAAGGTCCCCGGGAAATAACAAGCCCACTAAGATAGAAAAGGTTGCCAGTAATTTGGCAGAGGAGGCGCCTGGGAGGGAAGAGGAGTCCACCAGGAGATAAGAGACCACCCCTAAGATGGGTAAAGATCGAATCCACACGCAGAGCAGGAGGCCCCAAGACGTGAGAGGAGGCCCCTAATTTGAAAAAGAAGGCCTCTAGAAGAGAAATGAGGCATCTGCCGGACTCGAGAGGAGTCCCTCAAGAAGGAGTAGGTCTCCAGGACCAAAGGAGACCCCGAAAACCGGAAAGAGTTCCCAGGAAATGAGAGGAGGCCCTTAAGATGGGAGTGGTAGCAGGTATGGAAGAGGTGAGGTTTCAAAATTGAAGATACCTCAAAACGGGTAAGGCTTTGCCATGATAAAGGAGGAGGCCCACGAGGCTTGGCAGGAGGCCCCCTAATTTGGCAGAGAATGCCCCTCGAAGATGAGAGGAAGCCCCATGCCTTGTTAAAGGGTCCCCGGAATGCAAGAGGAAGCCCTCCAAGACGGGAGAGGAGGACCATTGAATATGGACGAGGGTAGGACACACAAGGAGACGTCGAAAACCAGTAAAAAGGCTCTAGGAAATGAGACGAGACCCTTAAGACGCGACAGGAGGCCTATCATTTGCAAGAAGAAACCATTAAGAAATAGTAGGAGTCGTGTCTGGGTACTTTAAAATCACGATATGGGCCCCAAAAGATACGGCGAGGCCCCGCAAATTATGCTGAGCCTGGGGTACCAAAAATGCAAGCCCGGACCACGACAATCATGCCAGGGGCACGACAGGTCGTACCGTGCCCCAACAGTCTGATTGGGACCAAACCAAATGAAGCCGGAGCAACGAAAAACAATCCGGACATGGATAATCACTTTGGGGGCCCAACAGTGACGCCAAAAGCCCGAAAGCGGATTGGACCCCCACAAGTGTCGAGGCCGCTATAGCTCGCGCTAGGGATCCAAGAAAATGACGTCGGGGCCCAAAGATCACATTGGACTAAAAAAATCGCGTCGCAGCCCTTGAAAATCACACTGGAGGCCCAGAAGGTCGCACCGGGGCCCCAAAAGTTGCAGCTGCCCCAAAATCAATCCTTAATCGGAATGTCACTCTGGGACAAAAACAACTCCTTCAGTGGCCGCAGTGCTATATCAAAGGGGCAAATGCCCTTTCCATCCTGAGAGGGATAAGCTCCCAAGAATCGTGCCGGGGCCTCAAAAATCGCGCTGGGACCACCAAAATTCGCGTCGGTCCACCAGAATTCGCGTATGGGTCTCCAAATAAATACGGCGAGCCCCGGAAAACTCGCTCCGAGGCCCGAAAAATTGCAATAGGAACCGCCAAAATCGCGTTGGGGCCACAGCTAAATACAACGCGTCCCACAAACTCGAACCAGGCACCTCAAATATCGCGCTCGGGACCCACAATTCCCATCGGTAGTCCCGTCGAGGCTCTAAAAAATTGGCGTCTAGGGCCACACGTAAGCACAGTGTAACCACAAACACCGGATCGGTATCCGAAAAAATCAAGCTGGAGCCCTCCAAAATAAGGAGGGATTTCAACAACTAAATGCCCAGGTTAAAAAAATGGCTCTGGAGCACCGAACATATTATCAGATGCCTTCACAAATTGCGTACGGCACCGAAAAACAAACCGGATCTCGAACAATCGAGGTGGGATACAAAAACATGGCGCCAAGGGCTCAATAAATCATGCCGGGATTCGGACTTTTAAAAAAATCAGAAAGGCTTCACAAAAATCGTATTGAGCCCAGAAAACTGGGGTTGGGTCTGCGGAACCACCCGCCTGGGCGATAAGCCTCTCTGGGACCTAGAAACATCGTACCGAAGCCCCAAAATTGTACTGGGGCCACACAACTGTGCGTCAGAAGCCCAAAATAGACACATCGGGACCCTAAGAGCACATCGGGGGCCGAAAATACAACTGGCCCTCCAAAGCGCACATAGTCTCACAAAAAGCGACAGGGCCTTAACACATGCGTTGCAGCCATAAATATACATACCGGGAGGTCTAAAAAAATACATCGGAAGCTCTCAAGGTACACAGAGGTCATGATAACGCACAAGGGCCTGAACAAGTGGCTGAGGCCGCAAAAGGCAACATGGTTCCAAAACAAACAAAAAAGACCGGGCGCTAAATAAAACACATCGGGGTCTTCGAAAACGCCCTGACACGTAAAAAAAAAAAAACCTCCGTGCGCAAAAATACAACAAATCCTAAAACGAGCAGGGGGTTCGAAAATGTTTTAGGCCCTAACAAAAAATGGATTGGAGCCATAATACACAATCATAGAGCAAGAAAGACGCAATGGGTCCAAAAAGAATGCTGAGGCAGGGCCTCGATTCGGTAGCCAAACTTGGTGGATAGCAGCAAAGATATGAAGTGCATCAAGCTCAGCGGAAACCGCATTTCATAACTACCAGAAAATGTGGAAGTAGGGAAACTAATGATCGAATTTAATCAATCGACTTTTCGCAGCGAACGCCCATACGAAGCATTCCATCACGTCAAATATGGCGCAAGTGTATCATGTGGCAGCAATTAGCAAAACGCAGAAGGCCTCGCAGAGGCCGTAGCATCGCACGAAGTGTGGCGAATGCACCGAATATGAAAGATGGGTGTGCACGTGCACTGACGGTGCCGTCGTGGCGACCGGGTGCTATGAACTGGAATGCCTGAAATTGTGAAATTTGGTATTTTAAAGTGGTGGGTAATACATTTTTAAATTGAAGTTGTGGGCCTAATACATCTTCGAAACACTGCTCGTTTTAGGGCTTTGTTGCTTTTTGTGCACCGAGTATGTTTTACGTGGCAGGGCGTTTTCGAAGATCCTGATGTGTTTATTTAGCTCCCAGTCGTTTTGTACGTTTTGGAACCATGTTGTCTTTTGTGGCCCAGCCTCTTTTTCAGGCCCTTGTGCGTCCTCATGGCCCTGTGCGCCTTGCGAGCTAGCAATGTATTTTTTTACAGCTCCCGGCATGTTTATTTAGGGCCGCAACACGTTTTTAGGCCCTATCGCTTTTGGAGACTCGGTGCGCTTTGGAAGGTTAGTTGTATTTTCGGGCACCGTTGTACTCTTAGGGTCCAGCTGTGTATATTTGGGGCTTCTGA
This sequence comes from Ashinkailepas kermadecensis, assembly GCA_034440615.1. NCBI lineage: Eukaryota > Metazoa > Arthropoda > Thecostraca > Neolepadidae > Ashinkailepas > Ashinkailepas kermadecensis. The sequence goes on from JAOTOM010002641.1 coordinate 112,109, forward strand.
TGCACATTTGTGGGGCCCCAGCACGATTTTGGGGCTTCGGTGTGATGTTTCTGGGTCCCAGCGCGACTTATCGCGCCCAGGCGCGTGGTTCCGAGACCCAACGCCAGTTTCTGTGCTCAACGCGATTTTTTGTGGATCTTTTCCGGGTTTT